>CABFVX010005718.1:17352-33688 GCA_902151425.1 Timema shepardi | reverse complement strand
TCTACACCCCTCCCCCTCCCAGACAAAACTATACCCCTCTGCAACATTAGCTCCCTCACCGCAGAAATCACTCCCCTTACCACCCAACCAATTTCCCCCTCCTCCCTTAACCCAGATCCTCATTTTTTTTCTTCTTCGAGCATTCCGGATTGTGAACCCAGTTCAAATAGCGTAACCATCAGTTTTATTTTTTATTTACCACGGCCAATCTGCGAGCAATTTGGGTGGCTGCACCCTTGACATCTGTTCTGGTTCATAAGGAAGGGCTGGCCGAGTTACAACTGAGGGGAGGGATTGGGGTGGGTTTACTTTAGGGGGATAGACTTGTTGGGGGGGTTGGAAGAAATAGCTCTGCTACTCTCTCTCTTTCTCTCTCTCTCTCTCTCTCTCTCGATAATAATATACGAGTATTAGAAGCGTTCATTATAGCAGGCCCAACTCAGCTGCCGGCTCGCGCGAGGTATTATGGGAGTTAAAGGGAAGAGAAAAGACCAGGATATTACAGAAATGTGTGCAGTAAATTCGTATTTGAATGATTACTCGACATTTCCCGCGGTGACGATGGGGGACAAAGCGACAAAGTTTCTTGTTAATAACTACAGTATGTCCCTGTTAAGGCGGAATGAAGATTTGTGCACAGTGCTTAGATGTGAAACCATTCATTTATATTTCAACAATGTTCAGTATTAGGAACTTCTATCAACTCTTTATCTCCAGGAATGTTTGATCAGAAATGATCCACGTGTAATAGTGTTGGTGTAAATGTATGATTACTAACCGACTGTGTCACAGAGTTGATTGACGTGTGATTCGCGCTCTTAAGAAACGCTTTCAATACATAGTTAAGATAAATTATTCTTTAGCTCCGCGTCTTACTACCCGTTCGGGTTATACGCTTTAAGTAGGCCTACTAATTACGCTAATGGATTAGGAATTGGGAAGGATGAATTAGAGGAAGTGAACCCGCATTTGCGGGGAGGGGGAGTGGAAAACCATTTAGGAAAAACCACCCCCAGTTCACCCGACCGAGATTCGAACCTCGATCTCCCCGTCTTCAGTAGTCGAGCTCAACACGACTAGCGCGTTAGCCAGCTACGCCACCGAGGCCGGTAGTTAGGATAAAGTTGCGTAGTTTAGAAAACAGTTTCTTTTAGAATTCTCAATTTTCTCCTAATTTTAATCAACTTTTTTTTCTCTGTGTTCCATGTCTTAATACCTGTCCGGCCTATCTTTATAATTTACATTAATAGGCAAAGGTGAGATAGCTACCCTTTAGAGTAAGTGTACCCGCGTATGTGTGGGGTGTGAGATGGAAGTCATCAATTAAAATACCAACAGTAGATACACACGGCCAGGGTGCGAACACCAACCTGTCACCAGGCGAACCAGACAAGACCAGGTCGATACCACGTGCCTCAAACCAGTGTAGGTCTTGTTAGCGTATAGTCGTGCTGGAAATCAGTCCTAATGTTAGCTTAGAAGAAAGAGAGGAGGATGAATTAAAATAAGAAAAAAACACGATTATATTAGAGGAAAGATGAAAACCGCATCTGGGGGAAGAAGGAAAAAAAAGCTTCAATTTCGTCTTGGATTCAGACATCAACTCATCCCTGTGACAAACTAAACCACAATTTATTAAATTGTAACGGGTTTTTTCCGGCCATACCGGGAATAGAATCCTTGACTCTCATTTGGAAGATGCAACGTTGACCGAGTTAAAGGAGTAGGATTCAAGTATTTAATCAAAACATCCCCCGCACGCGCTGTCTGCCAACTCGAGTAGAATTCGCGGGGCACAGCACAATGTCGGCTTAAGGAGGTCCTTTCTGTATCTCCCCGTCTCCAGAGAAAGAGAACACCACGAGGAATGAAGATAGGAAGATGAGAGAGAGACTGGCGATGTCCCGGAGCAGAAGCTCATACAATTTTCATTCCTCGGTAGCAGCGCTGGCTGGATTCAGAAGCAAGAGTGCCTACTTTTGAAAAAAGATAACACGTTATATCCAAAAATGGAAAATATTGGAACAATCACTGAGGCTTTGATTCAAATCGACATTAGACTGGCCCATTCGGGCTAGGATGAGGTATCGGAAGGACTGGTCCAAGCACAGAAATGCAAACTGGTCATATTTTCTCTTCTTTGGAATGTATCCTGGCTTAAAACCAGCCGATCTCGATTTTGGAGTTGACGCTTTTAGCCGTGGTCGGAAGGAATCAGGCAGTGCCGCGACTTGAGAAGATGCGCTGTGTTATGGGTGGTGGGGGGAGGGTTGGAAAGGGTGGCTTCAACATCCCTTCGCCTCGCCTTGTGCCGACAACATTTGCTACGATTCCCATGTCGGTCTCTTTCTTCGGGAGTCTACCGTCTCTGTCTGTCTGTCTGTTCTCCGCCAGCCGCGCGTTGTGTTCTGTCATAACGGCACAAGGGGTCGAACCATTGCTGGAGCCCACTCAGGTATTGATTGGTCACAGTTTTGGAGATAATTGGTTGATTGTTTATTGCTCCACGTCTCATTACTAGGGAGCGTATTGCTAGGCACCAAAAATGTTTAAAATAGTCATTAAAAATATAGGATTTAAGCACCAGAATAATCACTTTAATAAAAAAAAAGCACTTTGTAAAATTAATTTTACATTTCTTACTAACTAATAATTTATTACCTACATCCAATTCACGTTGCTGTTTTTTTTAGCGCCACGTCCATCTAATCGTTCGGGTTGTATGCATATGTTGTATTAATTACGCTAATATTTTAGGGGGTTAGATGGGTTGAATTTAGAGGAAGTGTATCTGCATTCGCGTGGGGGAGAGTGAAAATCCATTTAGTAAAAGAAAACCTCTAATATCGATCTCTCCGTCATTGTCAATCCAGACTAAATTAGCTTGGCGTTTAGTCTACACACCTGTCGGCGGGGGTTGATGTAGGGCTAAGACATACCCATAGGAACGTTACTTGCATTAAAACAACCCTCTAACAAGAAGCCCTGGTCGGGAAATTATAAGGTAGCACACAACTCATATTTGACACACATTTCGACCATTCTCGAACACCAGAATTATTACAATATGTTTTTATTCATATTTACCTTTAAAATACCGTCAGAATCCTCATCAACAGAGGTTCCCAAAAATGTTAGACCAAATGTGCCATTGTACCAGAAAAAATTATTCTAGTGTTCTCCTAGAAATGTTTACACTAATAAGTTATTACGAACGTTCTATGATGACAGTTAAGTTTTACGAGTATAAAATTATAAGGCAGAAGAAAAACTTCGTAAAATTATTAATACAACTTATGTAATGTGGTGATATTGTGTTTAACAAGGAAATGGAATAAATGACTATAATAATTAACAAAATGGATGTATTAAATGGATGTTGATATAATTTATAAATAAATATTATTTTGAGCATCGCGTCTTACTACCCGTTTGGGTTATACGCACTTACACTAATGTGTAATGGTAGTGTGATTGTGAGATGAAATGAAGGACCTACAGTTTAACGTGGGATCCGAACCACGGTGGAGTTATGGCATTCCTCACATTCACAAGATGTCTTGTCAGAGGTGAAGGAAG
Source organism: Timema shepardi (assembly GCA_902151425.1). Classification (NCBI taxonomy): domain Eukaryota; kingdom Metazoa; phylum Arthropoda; class Insecta; order Phasmatodea; family Timematidae; genus Timema; species Timema shepardi. Next base: position 30,109 of record CABFVX010005718.1, on the reverse strand, counting down.
GGTTTGGTAATCAGATAAATCTTTGCCGGGACGGAGGATTGAACCCCGGCCGCCAGCATAGAAGTCTGACACCTTACCCCTAGACTGCCAGGTCAACTTTATAAATAAAGATTAGAAACATTGTATTTGTTTGAACTGCAATTAAAAGTAAAAAAAAATAGTTATATGAAACTTGTCGACCTCGGTTGTCCTTGGCCTTAAGTTCTCGCCATAGGACCTAATGTTCGTGGGTTCAAAACCCAGCTGAGGTCGAGGGATTTTTCTTGAGCGATAATAATCCGTAGCACAAATTCCTTGGGAGGGTAAGTAAAGCCGTCGGTACAATGTTGATTGTTGTATGTAAAAGAGCCCTGGAAGGTATGTGAGAATACTTTTACCGGCAAAATTACTAGGCCCTAAACGTCTAGCTCATCCAGTTTGGTTTGCCGATGCCAGGGAAGTCTGGTCTCAAACTATGGGTCGGTGTACTTAGACGGTTTATTCCTAAACGGGTTTTCCCTTTTCCTCTAATCAAACGTGGGTACATTTTATCTATTCCATCCTCCCTCCTACCCCAACAGCGTGACTAAGGGCAGTTAGCCCGAGTGGGAACTGTAAAAAGAGAATCTACAAAAATTCCGTACTCTTTTTAAATAACTTTAATTAGTGAAAAGTCCCACCAAAATGGGATTAGCGTTTATAAATGATGTCCAATTAGCCTAATCTATGCTCCCTTCTAGCCTATTTGCGTATTCATGGATAAAAGCTAAGAGTAAATTTCTCCAGCCAAAACTACAAGCTCTTACAAAGTTCAATAAGCATCATCATCATCATCATATAGTTAATTAGTCACTACACTTCACGTAAAAACATTTCTGCCTCACTCTCGACTTCGGTCTTCGTGGTATGTAATTTCATTAAACATTCAACAAATATTTACTGTTTTATTATTAAAGTAGGAACTCTTGTTAGATACAACTTTCGAACCACCACCTGGCAGAGTTGACGAAACGGAAATTATGTTTCGCACAAGGGGTGGCCAACACGGTGATCGTGACCCGTGTGGGTCGGCTGCACAAGAGCTAGAAGTTATTATGATTACAATGTATGCGCTCGATGCCAATGGTCAACAGAGAAAGGTGCACACTCTGAGGTTAGCACATTATAGTGTTGTTCCATGTTGAGTTGAATACGTGATCAACTTAATCAAACTTTATTGAGTCAAATTAGATTATAACTAATCTTCTTTCTAAACATTGTTTATAATGTTTCATTCAATTTAAACTTTTTGACTTAACATGTCAAACCTTTACCGATAGGCTTATGACTATTTAAAGGTTCCCATGGAAAGTATATATATATATATATATAGGGGAGACCGGGGCTGGTTGTAACAGGGGCAGGTTGTAACAGTGCCGATAGTTCCGCCATTATTCGCTTGTGTGACTTGTCAGTTTGGTCACAATAGCACTGGTGAAAGCTTTCAGTTTGAGTTGTGACTCTTTGAGAATCGGACGTCTGTACGAGCAGCAAGAGTGAAAAAATCATTTTTCTATGAGGTAAGAAAATATTTTTCAATAGACTTTTACTCTTATTTTCAGTAATTTACATTGTTTTGTAAATATTTTTTCAGCACACATAATTCTTTGTAGTTTCGGCTTTCAGAATATACCCTTATCCTTTTTGTTAAAATATGGTTAGCACACATAAATTAATAATTCATATAATGGCGTCATGTGGGGTAGGTTGTAACACCAAGTTTTGTCTGTTACAACCTGCCCCGCTTGTTTTGTTTAGATATTTCGAATGCTATTAGTGTCCTATGAAAGTTTACCATACCATTTATATAATCACATTTAATACTACTTCCAAGTATAAAAAATACTGGTTATTTTTTCACTCTATTTCCGTTTAGCTACTAAAGAGCTATGAATAAAATAATAAAATATAGCATGTAATATTAGATGCGGAACTACAAGAGGAAGTCTGATCGAGGTAAAACTGATGTTGATGTATTGGAGAAAGCAGCTCAGCTTGTGAGAGAGGGAACATCCATCAGGCAATCTGCAAAAAATTACAACATCTGCCATGTGACCCTTACAAGATACATCTCAAGAAAAAATAAACGTAAACTGTGAAACTACAATATAATTATATCATATTTATAAATCAACTATATTCGACTAAATCCCTTATTCTAATTTGGAGTTATTTTTTTGACTGGTGGAAATTTGAGTTCTGAATACAAAGAAAGATCTAAGTCAAGCTTAAAAAAAAAAAATGTAGGTGAAAATGATTAACCATAATTAATTTGTTAATTCTATTTTTTATATAATATTTAGAAAATATTAATTTCCTAAAACGTAATTTGCAGTTTTCTCCGAATTAACTAACCAAGCGTGTACTGACTTAGTTTGTGTCTTGTTTCAGGAGCAAATGAACCTAGGCCTGATCCTCAAGTGGATTGGAAGCCTCTGGCTGGATATTATGGAAACAGACAGGTTTTCACTCCAATACAGGAGACTGCTCTTGTAACTTACATTGAAACTTGCTCGGATATTTATTTTGGACTCACGCCACGCGATTTGCGATGTATTGCCTACCTGTGTGGAAAGCACTACAATGTTACGATGCCAAAAACCTGGAGTGACAATGAAACAGCTGGCGCAGACTGGCTCTCATCATTTTTAAAGCGTCATCCTTCATTATCAATTCGAACTCCGGAGGCTACTAGTATAGGCCAAGCATCCAGCTTCAACCGCGCCAATGTTTCAAAGTTTTTTGATAAACTTTCTGAAGTTTACGACAGGTATTCATTCACTGCAAATGATGTTTGGAACATGGACGAAACCGGAGTCACCACTGTTCAAAATCCTTCAAAAATTATTGCAAGAAAAGGTATAAAACAAATAGGAGCAATGACTTCAGCTGAAAGAGGACAACTTGTTACGTTAACCGTTGCTGTCAATGCTGCTGGAAATGCTATTCCTCCAATGTTCATCTTTCCCAGGGTAAGATTTTATGACCACTTCATCAGAGATGGTCCAACAGGTTGCATAGGTACTGGAAATAAATCTGGGTGGACAACAGAAAAAGAATTTCTGATTTTTCTGAATCATTTTGTTGATTGTGTTCGTCATTCTCAAGAGAGGCCTGTCCTTCTTCTCCTAGACAACCATCAGTCGCATTTAGCTCCAAAATGTCTTGATTTTGCTAAAACTAATGGGGTTGTAATGCTTTCCTTTCCTCCTCATTGCACTCATCGCCTCCAGCCACTAGATCGAAGTGTTTTTGGACCACTTAAAAGACAAATAAACATAGCAATGGATGCTTGGATTAGAAATAATAAAACCCCGGATGGTACCGTTAGGCCTATGACAATATTCCACATTCCATCCGTTTTAAAAGTAGCATTTCCGATTGCCACAACACCAATGAATATTCAACATGGATTCCAGAAATGTGGAATATTTCTTTTTAATAGGGAAGTATTTCAGGATGCGGACTTCTCCCCCTCATTTGTGACGGACAGGCCAAATCCAGAGCCATCACCAGATCCACGTAATGAGGCATCTCCCGGGAGATCACTAGTTCTGGACAGACCCATCACACCAATTTCTGGTTCAACTAGAACCAATGAGATTTCTACCAATCCGGTAGGAGTTGCTGGTCCATCCAGGGCTAATAATATCTCCCAAAATATGGCCAAGTTTTCCCCGCAGCTAGTTCAGCCCCTTCCAAAATCAGCTCCAAGAAAAACAAAGGGTGGGAGGAAAACCAGGAAAAGTGCCATTTTGACAGATACTCCTGAGAAGAACGCACTTGAAGAAGAATATGAAAAACGACAAAAAAAGGGGAGCGGTTAATAGGAAGATAAAACTGAGTAGTCCAAAGCAAGCTAGGGCCAAAACGTCAGCAAGAAATAAATTAGATCCAGGAAGCTCGTCAGAAGAAGAGAGGGAATGTTTTTGTTTAGTGTGTTTGGAACCATTCTCTTCCAGTAAACCAGGCGAGGAGTGGGTTCGCTGTTTGGACTGCCAGCTGTGGTCACATTTTTCTTGTGCAAAGAAATCAAAAATGTACATTTGTCACAATTGCCATTCAGATGGACTGTCGGAGTAAGCTTTGATTCTATGTTTTATTTTGTAGCCATACTCATTATAGCCTAAATAATGCTAGATTAGGATGTTTGTAATTTTTATATTTTTGTAATAAAATACACCTTAAATATTAATTAATTAAAATAATTTTCAATAAAAAAGTGATTATCTGATAATACTAATTTCTTGTTACAACCAACCCCAAAGTCTGTTACAACCAACCCCGATCCGGGGCTGGTTGTAACACATTACATCAAAGAGGGTTTTAATTTATAGTGCACTATTAGCTTTATTAATAATGTTTATAAAAATGTATTGTGAAAGAACAGAGCCTACTTTATTCGTATGCATGGCCAAATCTTTTCTTATACATTGTAGGGGATGCAAAAAAAATAGTAAGTAAAAATTGTTACAACCAGCCCCGGTCTCCCCTATATATATATAAATAAATAGAGAAATAGGTTTGTAAGCGATACCCGGTCAGTAGGTTAACATCTCGCCTGCTGTCAATGAATGTACAACTAATTACATACTAAACAATAATTTTACCTGTTCGAAAACAAAATACTTAGTAAAATATTTTATACATAGAGGGATGAATATAATGGTGAGTGATGGAGGTTACATATTGATGAGTTACAAACCTTGTACTTATCACAAGACATTGTTAGTACAATCAAATGTCGTAGATTACAGTGTGCAGGACATGCAGCGTGAATGGAAGAATCTAGAACCTTGTTCAGGGTACTGACTGATAAACCCAATGGGAAGAGACCATTGGGAAGACCTAGGCACAGATGGGAGGATAACATTAGAATTAACCTGAAAGAGATGTGGTGTAATGAGGTGGACTGGATAGAACTATCTCAAGATAGAGATATGTGGCGTACTTTTATAAGTGCGAGAACTAACTTTCGAGTTCCTAATGCCATAAGAGTAGGTAATTAATCAAATATTGGTCATTCCTGGCGTGGTGATTTGTACCGAACAAACCAAATTGTATTCCCATTCGTCAGTGAATTAAAGGGTTGTACTTCTAGTAGAAAGATGTAAATAGTTATAAAGATATCTTAACGTAATATACATGGACGTCCACAGAGAGGGGTAAGAGGGGGAATTTACCCCCTCGGTACTCCCCTCATGTACTTTTTCATTCATTACAAATTAATCAGTTCTGAATGTGATATAAACGTACAATACAATTAGTATGCATTACGCGCTGTAGAGTCATCTTAATTTAGAAAAGTTTCTTCTTTCTTGTTACAATAGTATATGGTCTAGTTTTAAAATTGTTTCTTATCTCTAGAATATATCTTATGATTGGTTTGTGACGTTTTCTTTACTCAATTCGTAGCTTGAGAGCTTTTGGTCATGCCTGGTTATTTCAGTACAAACCTTGGCTAGCATACTCACCATATTTAAAATGTGCTTTATATGGTCTTTGCGTGATATTCCCACAAAAAGTGAAAAGGGGATATCAAGGGCAGTTTATTACTAAGGCATTTGTAAGATATAAGGATTTTCATGAAACTGCACGAACTCATGTACATTTTAAATAGCATAAACTTTAAAAACATTGAAGTTAATAACGTCGTGTCAATAGAAGGAAAAAAACCGCCTGTAAATTTACAGATAACTAATTATGTTCATACAGGGTGGCCCACGGAAGAATGAGTCAATAAAGTTTTAGACAAGCAGTTCCCTTGCTCATTCTTCATGTCACAATATGGGTGGTGTCTGCTGGATATAGGAGGCGGGCAAATTCTCCGTGGGCCACCCTGTATTACCGTAGAAGAAAACAGAAAAAAAAATCTCAATCGTGTCGACAATAGTTTTTTGCGTAACAAACCAAACGGCATTCCTCTTCAAGGCCAACTAAATAGGCCTACCACAGCAAATTTTTTAAATTTATTAAATCTTAGAGATGAAGGAGGGGATAATGGTTTAAAAACCCACTTGTAGACCTGGAGCAACAATAACAAATATTGTTCCGTGAGAACCTAAAGTGAAATTATTGATATTTGCGGAAACATTATTCGAGTTGACATTTTGGCCGCTGCTAATGCTGCTGTTGGATTTTACATTTTGGCTGATGAAACGACCGATATTGCAATTATCTCTAGGAGTTAGATTCTCCGAGTATATCAATGGTGAAACGAACATCAGAAGAGATTTTTTGGAATTTGTACCTGTCTTAGATCGCGGTGCAGATGTTATAAAATGCCTTAATAATTTATTTGTATATAATTTCAATCAGAATAATGGAAAGTTTAGTTGGGCAAAGATTGAGGGTTGCTCCGCCATGACAGGAAAGGAAGGAGGCATGCAATCAAAAATCAGAAATGTACAAAAGTAAAGTTCGATTTATGCGATATCCGAAATGTTGTTGATACAATAAAAGCCATTATTAATTATTTCCGAGAAAGTTCCATTTTAAGATCTACTGTACTGGATAGTCCTATGTTATGCGAAACTCAATGGATACAAAAAACATAAAAGCATTGGATTATTCGCAGATAATTTTACAAAAATTGTAAACCAGCTGGAGAATTTCTCCCAAAATGGCAATGCCAAATCAAAGAAAACGGCAAATCAGCTGTATAGCAACACTAACTCCAAGACCATCATTTCTCTCGTAGCAGTAAGTAAATATACTTTAATATTAGAATCAATAACTCAATTTGTACACGCCATTGAATTAGATTTATTAAACTTAACCAATATTGTAAAGGAAATAACACACAGTCTGATGGAGCATAGGGAAAACTCTGTATACATTTTTAAAGATATAGTTACTACTGTTAATATTGCAGATGAAATAAATATTGAACTTTCAATACAAAGAGAAGCTAAAAACCAAACTCTAGGCCAAATCATTCCAATATAAATGAGAATTATTATAGACTATCAATATTTATTACATATGTAGATTCTTTAATTTCCTCATTACGACCCCAATTTTCAGATGAACACAAACATTTTGTTTATTTAAGTTATATCGCCAACAAATGAAAAATATCAGCAAATTTGTTTTGGACAAATTAGCAACAGATATTCAAATATATTACGATATTGATAACTTCTTATATGAATCAAGAATATAGTTTAATTTTTGGTTAATGGAAACTCAAATACCAAACAATCTATCAATTACTTACAATTATTTATCATCATACAGAGTTTTTCCTTACATAAAAATGGTTCTATTAACTGCGCTTGCTTTGCCTGCAACTACATGCACAATCGAACGATCATCCAGTCTTTGGAGGCTGAGGACATGGCTTCATTCTACAAACCAGTCTTTGGAGGCTGAGGACATGGCTTCATTCTACAAACCAGTCTTTGGACGCTGAGGACATGGCTTCATTCTACAAACCAGTCTTTGGAGGCTGAGGACATGGCTTCATTCTACAAACCAGTCTTTGGAGGCTGAGAACATGGCTTCATTCTACAAACCAGTCTTTGGACGCTGAGGACATGGCTTCATTCTACAAACCAGTCTTTGGAGGCTGAGGACATGGCTTCATTCTACAAACCAGTCTTTGGAGGCTGAGAACATGGCTTCATTCTACAAACCAGTCTTTGGACGCTGAGGACATGGCTTCATTCTACAAACCAGTCTTTGGAGGCTGAGAACATGGCTTCATTCTACAAACCAGTCTTTGGACGCTGAGGACATGGCTTCATTCTACAAACCAGTCTTTGGAGGCTGAGAATATGGCTTCATTCTACAAACCAGTCTTTGGACGCTGAGGACATGGCTTTATTCTACAAACCAGTCTTTGGAGGCTGAGAATATGGCTTCATTCTACAAACCAGTCTTTGGACGCTGAGAACATGGCTATATTCTACAAACCAGTCTTTGGAGGCTGAGGACATGGCTATATTCTACAAACCAGTCTTTGGACGCTGAGAACATGGCTATATTCTACAAACCAGTCTTTGGAGGCTGAGGACATGGCTATATTCTACAATGCGCGAAAATATATTATGTGGGTTGTGCGTGGTAAGCGTTCACTGAATAAAATATATTGTAAAACAAGATTTTATTATTCTAGTTATTACTAAATTTGGGCAACAGCCTCTAGACAATTATTATTCATCTTCAAAGACGACCAATTATGATATTAAATTTGGTGTAATTTCATAAGTTACATGTAATTCACATATCGTGTGTGTGTGTGTGTGTGTGATACAAGCAATGTTAAGAAGGTTAACTTTATTAAGAAAATATTTATTTGTTTATTATAAATTCAAAGTTTGTAAGATTTTGTTTGATACGATGTACTTTGTTTTTCTTTGTTTATATAACTTTTTGTTCATATTTCAGTTTTACTCTAAAAACATTCTATATTTGAAACTACTTTGTTTCTTCTTTAATATATTATTGTTCATATCATATTTGTAATGGAAAAAGTTCCGTTTTGCAATGAAGCAATTTCCACATTTTGATGTAAATTAAGTTTATTACTAGAATAATTATCCTTGGCTAGATATCTATACAGTGAAAAACCAAACGATGGTTTATTCAAATTTTTATCAACAACTATCATTTATAAATTATCGCCCTCACTTGGATAAATTTCTGCGATTGTCCATGGTAATATCAACTGTTAAAGCATTTAACACAATGACTTGGGAGACATACTTTTAAGGTTATTTTTCCTAGACGGGCTTCGACTTTCTTCCTTGCAACTGCGCTTATACTTCCTCAACTCTACACTCTTATTGTATGTGTACAGTCTGAAATACAGCATATGTTAGCTTTAGGGCTATGGAGGTAATTTCAGGCGATAGTAGGGTTTTTATAAGAAGGGACTTTTAGAAAATACAAACTTAATTTATGGTTAACATTTATAGTATTACACTATCATTTTAATAATATATGTAGTATAGTGATCATTGTCCAAGGCTACAGATCTAGAGGTTCCAGGTTTGAGCACCGGCACTTACAAAACTTTTATGTGAAGCAGTTTATCCTAGAAAACTAATATTAACGGGTTCGTGCCGACCACATGACACCCTCTATCCACAAATGTTGGCAATATATTCTCCAACATGCGGCGGCCACTAGGGTGGTCTAGCTCGCTTGATAGCTCATACCATAGAGTATTTTTTATCACTATTAATTCATAGGCATTGAAATGCTCCATTATGGTGACAGTTACAGATCTTATTACTTATAAATAAATATATAAACAGTGTTTCAGTAACTTTTATAACCGTCAAAAATGTCCCTTCCTATTAACCTTATTGACTTTATTTTGAAAATGTTACTTTGTGAAGTAGTTGCATCATTTTATCAAGCACTTTACCCATAGCGTTTTTTGATATCCAAAATGAACTATTTTTTACAATAACGAAACATAAAACCAAATTAATTGACTTGATTATAACAAAAATAGCGATTAAAATCAGGATTGTGGATATAAAAATAATCACACTTTAATTATTATTATTATTATTATTATTATTATTATTAGCACCGCGTCTTACTACCCGTTCGGGTTACACGCACTTACGCTAATATGTAATGGTAGGGTGATTGTGAGATGAAATGGAGGACCTACAGTTTAACGTGGAATCCAAACCACGGTGGAGGCCTGGCATTCCTCACATTCACAATATGTCTTGTCAGAGGTGAAGGAAGGGTTTGGTAATCAGATAAATCTTTGCCGGGACCGAGGATTGAACCTCGGCCGCCAGCATAGAAGTCTGCACACTTTAATCAATGGATGAGACATGATAATATCGAATAAATTAAAATCAAATTAAAATGTAGTAGGCCTAATAATTATTTACTATAAGGCAATGGCTTTGGGAACAAGCAGAATTAACTTGGCACTAAGCTGGTGTGCTCTACATACAGGAGGTCAAGGTTCGAATACCGTGTGTTTTCTCTGGGACTATATATTACATGAATACTTTCCCATCTTCTATCCCCGTGACTGTAGGTGCATTTAATTAAAACCTACCTTCCCCATCCCTTAATCATTGAATTGGAATAAGATGCGGACAGTAAGACTTTTGCATAAAAAAAAGTTTTTGATGTATATTTAAATGTGTATATGGACAGATATTCGAGTTCCTGTAGGTGCATAGTTTAAAATGAAATAAATATAATTTTGGTTATCAAAGGTATTATGAATGAGTGTTAAAATAAATATTTGTTTGATGTACTTTAGTAGAAAACTTAAAATCCAACCGTTGGTCAGTGTTGTAGGGTTTCCATTGGAACAATATATATCTTTTAAAAACATAAATGTAAAGTAACCTACATTATAGTTTTTTATATTTATCTTTTATCTGCATAATAAAGGGCTTGGTTTTTAAATGACTACGTTTAGCCCCTAAATTATTAATGTCTTTTTCTAAGGGATACGGCAGGATTGGGAGGGTAGTTTAGAGATTGATAATTCATATTATCCTGGAGAGAGAATGAGAAAACTATAGTGATACATCACACATTAAAAATCACCCCTGGTACACATTCACGAGTTAAGTTTTATCATCGGAAGGGTTTTACGGCACATCAACACAAAGGTTATTTGCACCTAACGTTGCTGAGATTCTAACCTCGTCCACCGACAAACCGATCGGCCTATTGGTATAGGAGTAAGTGCACCTGGCTATTAATCTAGGGGTCCCGGATTCAATTCCCGGCATGATAAACTTACCATGGATGTTAAAAAAAAATGGTTGTGATCATGACGCCTTGGTTAATGTGACCATCGAAGTGGGTAACATGACAATAGATAATAATCAATTTATAACCTGTTATTATTATTAACACCGCGTCTTACTACCCGTTCGGGTTGTACGCACTTACACTAATGTGTAATGGTAGGGTGATTGTTAGAAGAAATGGAGGACCTACAGTTTAACGTGGAATCCGAACCATGGTGGAGGCCTGGCATTCCACACATTCACAAGTTGTGATTAATACACGTCTTGTCAGAGGTGAAGGAAGGGTTTGGTAATCAGATAAAACTATGCCGGGACCGAGGATTGAACCCCGAACCCCCAGCACAGAAGTCCGACACCTTACCCCTAGACCGCCAGGTCACCTTTATAAACTGTTAATTTATATTGAAACTCAAGTGTCAACAAACGCTTACATTTACAACTTTCCACGAGACTATCGACCTAAGAAAACCGGATGCCCAACGATATACTCTCAATAAAAATAGAGAAACAATAGAAGCAAACTACCCCCCTTCCCGGGGGGGGTTAAACAATATAGGCAGGCCTACATCAGACACGTCACGCCCTTTTTCTAGGTCCAGTTTTAAATACAGTGGTGTTATTTTAAATATCAACTTGACCAGTGAAAGTAGAGGCTTGGGGATAGATAGGATAGAGGTTATCTGATTTTTTAAAATAAAATAAAACATTTAATCAAAATACCAAGTGACACACTCATCGGCGAACACGTGGAATAAGACCTCAGCCTCGTCTAGTTTGGTTTTTTTTCCCGATGACATGGAAGATATAGATCGAATCCTAAATGTGTGTAATAAGGGTAGTTTTTGATAAATGTTTTTTCACTTTGCCTCCATACAATTGAGGGTACATTTATTTCAATTTTTCCACCTATCCTTACCATGTAGTGTAAATATGTGATAATTATGACGGGTTGTAAAACGTGATGTTAAAACAAAAAGTGATAAAGAGTGATAAAGTAGGCAAACATATCCTCAAATCTTATTAATGGATTAAAATACTTGTAATAGTTTTTTAAATTAGTTAATTTTTTTATATTTCACTTAGTACAACATATTAGATTAGTTGGTAGCGTGTCTGTCTACTGAGATAAGGGTCCAGGGTTCGATTTCCGGCGTTGCCGAAAATTTATCGTTGGTGAAAATATGGGTTTACCCTTTCACATTAATAAATCAATGAACGGGGACTGGATGTTGTGCCTGTCCTAGTCTTAAGTTATATTATAAGGCATATGAAGCTACGACAAGCCTAGCAAGCTGGTAGTGGTAAATATGGCTTGGATAAAAAAACTGACCTAGCCTGGAAACAATAATAGATGAAAAATAAACTTTTTTTACTTAACATTTCTTAAGTTTCTGCATATTACTATCCTGAGGAACCTTAAGTTACATCGGTATCAGGTCTTTCAGTCATATGTGTAGAGAGATATGGGGCCTATATATAAAACACATGTACACACATAATTTTCACATTTATTTAATTTTATTTAGAATATTGCTAAGTTATAGGGGTGATCGGTTAGTTTGTATTTGTCTTCGGTGGTCTTGGAGTAAAGTGCTCGCCCCAGGATCCGATGTCCGTTAGTTCAAACCCGATAAAAATCCGTAGCACAACTTCCTTCGGAGGGGAAGTAAATCCATCGGTCCAATGTCGATTGTGGCTTGTTAAAGAACCCTGGAAGGTATGTGGAAATACCTTTCCCGGCAACAATTGGTAGACCCTTTCACACTCGCTCGTGGAATTTCAGTGTGGAAGGCAATGGGAAAGCACCACTCTTTCTGAACTCCCCAAGTACATGGGATTTCTACCAGATGGTGTGGGCAGCACTAACCAGCTCCGTACGGATGAGAAGCAACCAACTAACCAACCTTCCGGTTGAGGACTCGTCAATCAATCAATATGTTACGTTAAGAAAATTCAATAAAAAATAAAATGCACACATAGCCTTTTTTTCC
>CABFVX010005718.1:7140-17334 GCA_902151425.1 Timema shepardi | reverse complement strand
CCCCTTTAACTTTCTCTCGACACCTCGGTGAGAGAAGTATTGTGATCGTCAAAAGAATTGAGCTCGATATTTTGATAACTGTCGACGTTTCATGACCCCCTGAAACGAAAAAAAGTTGTTTTAGGTATCTAACCCTAGAATTAAGGGTAGTTTACTAAAGGGGGAAAAAAGAGAAAAATCAATTATCTCAAAATTCGTTCTAACGATTTTGATTAAATTTTATATCTGTACATTATTTATCATAATAAACAAGATGTCAATTCTCATTTTCTCCTGAAAATGACTTTGAAAGTACTTTACCTAAGGAACATTTTCAAAATTTCATCATTTCTCCGCAAATATTTGAGATACGAAATAACTTATCATTGTAAAATTGTAGAACTATCAAACATACAAATCTTTTGTTTGAAATATATTTTTATAAGACCAATAGTTTCCTAGTTATAAGCAAATAAATATATAAATACTTTTTAATTTAGGTATTTTAAAATGAATGTTATCTTATTCTCTTTGGTAGTCAAAGATATTTCTCTTTTCTCAATTTTTCTGTAACAGTGTTCCTAGTTCCTAATGCCATAGAGAAAGTAACAGTGTATAATATTTCATTTATAATCTTTGGTGTAATGTTTCTACAACAATGTATAGACCTAATATTTCGTTTCACAATTCTTACGAGTTTTTAGTAAATGTCTATTTCACGATAAAAGCAGGAGAAATTCTGTACGGGGCACCGTACCGTTAATTTACTTTTATTTGTTTAAGTTAAAACAGTTTCAGGACTAGATAATGTATGTCTTCCCTTGGTCCCTTGTTACATGTAACACAGTTGGTTGCCTGTTGGAATATTCTGTGAAATACAGTTAGTTCGTCGTTGAATCCTCCCCTCAAATCCAGACCCCTCGCAAACTCCCGGAACAGAATCACTTCTGCCTGAGGAACCCCACGAGTTGTGGAATCTATTTGCAGCCTTCGACGAGTAAGTCGCGGAGAGGTTGTAAGACATTTTACTAATTCGGGGTAGTTTCCCGCCATGCCGGTAGGTCTTCACTTTGAATTAAACAGGTATTTAAATTGATATCAAAATTCATGAAAACATGTTAGCCGAGGCAAAAACCCACGAGAAGCTATCAGATCCTTTTGAGCAGACTGTACCAGTAAATTGTATCCTCCTACTATATACATAGCACAGCATATTACTACCCATTTGAGTTACACGCATATATACTAATTACGATAGTGATTTTATGGATTAGAAAGGTAATATTTATAGGAAGTGTACCCACATTTACGTGCGTGAAGATTTTTTTTTGTGTGTGCAAAAACCACCCTAAGTACACCCGACCGAGATTCGAACCTCAATCGCACCGTCGTCAGTCTAGTCTACTGTGAGAGTAGCGCGTTAGACCGCGCGGCCACTGACGTGGATTATTCAATATTAAATTTGGCATTTAAAGTTAAATAAATACATTTATCTTACTACGTTATTGTGTGTGTGGTTGGACAATTGTACAGTGAGGGTGAGGCGATTGTTAACTAGTACAGTCCCGTCAAAAGGAGATATTCCTGGCAACAGTCCACAAGATACCACACTCAGTAATATAATATTGTGTGTGTGTGTGCATTGCTTTTTATTACCATTCCGGGTTATCCACATAATATATTCGAACTAATGGCTTAGGGATGAGGAAAGTAGGATTTAGAATAAAAAATACCCGCATTTTCATGGAGGTAGAGTTTAATAAAATTGAAGAAAAGATACATTACTACACTTAGCCGAGACGACTAGCTAGCTCCTTCGCCCAGGGCTGGTTATTGGCCCATGCGAGCGATGCGTCTGCAGGGGGCCCTCAAGGATTAAGGGCCCCCACAGCTAGCCCTTCTTTATTCGTTTAAATAAATCAATAAAATGATAGAGAAAAATATGAGAGCAGTAAAATAAAATTAGTTACAATAACCAGTTGTTCAATTAGTGTTTGTTAGTTTTCTCCTCCTTTAATTAATTAATTTAATGATTTTCTTTATAACATTGCGATAAAAATGTTAAAACTATATTATGTTTGATGTAAAAACTATAGTATACTTATAATGCATCGCCTATGGGTAATTTATTCAATCCGAAATCAATACGTCAATCAACAGTCTCTTTTTAAATAATTAGTTCAAGCCCATGTGTTTGTTTTATTCTCAAGATCACATAAGACATAACTACCCTAATATATTTCTTGTTTAGTCTGATTCATGTTATCTAACTTGTTATGCGATTGGACTGCTATTATCTTTTATAAAAAAACATCTTTGGGGCCCACATTCTAGAGTTCGCAGGGGCCCCTAAATTGCCTAGGACCGGCTCTGCCCTCAACCACGTGACCACCGGTGTGAGTGTAGTGATATAAAATATAAATTAGTGGTACTCTTTGTTTCCACACCAAGTTTTTACCCAAATATTTCTAGAGAAAATATATAGAGGAGGACTGCGTCAGGTTTTGTCTAACGAGAGCGTACCAACATGTTTGTGATGATAAACATACAACTGCACATTCAGTTGGTATTCAACCCGGTTCTCCCGTATCAGAGACAGGCATAGTGACAATATTAGCAACACTAATAATATAGGAAAATAGGTAAATATATATTTATACTCAAAGTTGTTAGTAAAATGTAATATCTCTTACGAAATATATTTATTATTATTATTATTAGCACCGCGTCTTACTACCCGTTAGTGTTACACGCACTTGCGCTAATGTGTAATGGTAGGGTGATTGTGAGATGAAATGGAGGACCAACAGTTTAACGTGGGATCCGAACCACGGTGGAGGCCTGGCATTCCTCACGTTCACAAGTTGTGAACGAAGTATATTTGGTAGTAACATTTTTCCCTTTTTGGTTTTGTTCATCTTATTAATTTTTTCATATGTTTTAAATTTTCTCACAATTATCAAAAAAACCAACTTGTAGTTATTTAATCAATCTTGGGCGCCTATCGGTTTGTTTATAAATTATAAAATAATTTTGTTTAAGTGTAATTCAAGGCATTTGTCTTAATTTTTCCCTAATAATTAAAACAATCTCAAACATGGCTTTCTGTAAATACTCTAAAAATAAGGCAGGTTTTTTTTTTACCAAATAAAATTAACAACAAAAGTCACATTTTCCAGCAATAAAGAGAATACTATCAAATTAAAGTTTGGTCGAATATTAAGAAGTTACAACATTATAAATGATTAAAATCACAACAATTGAATAAACAATTAAATATATAAATTACACTTGTTTAGTAACGCCAAACAAACATTTGTAATTTATGTAATAGGCCTACCTCATGGTAAATCATTAATAACATTTGTAATGTACATCTTGACTCTTATTTTTTCCAGATTTTACTAATTCATAATAGTTGGATTGAAATTGTTAATTTTAGAGGCAATTTCTTTTTAATAACTAGAAATACAGTTTTTAAGAAACATTAATTTAAACTATTTCCTTAAATCACAATAATTATAAGTTACTAATTCTATATAATTAAAAAAAACGTTATTAAGACATTTTATAAAATATATTCTTGACTTGATATTTCAGTTTAAATTTATTTATAAATTGGTTGATACTTGAGAATAAATAAAGGTAAGATGAAAAAATAACTAAAGGAATGTAAAACTGGTTACAATATATTAATTTGTCTTAGACCTGTCAAATAATGTAAATTGCCTACCATTAAAAGTAAAACAATATACGTATTAATATACACTACCATTATATTTAACAATGCGCAGTTGTCATCAACTTAATGATGGCTACTTTATGAAATTACCGCCGTTAATCGATTTCATGCTTGAGGAAAGTATCGAACACACGCGGGAGCAAATAAACATTTCATAAGTTTAACTGCCAACCTCGCTCAATGTAAACATGTGGGGGTTTAGATCGTCTTTCAAAAACATGTTCGACATATTATTTTAGTCACAACTTTATGGTAAGACAGCCCCAACTTAATGAGATTAAATTATTAGAACAGCATGGTGTTGTGTTTACAACGGAATGCTTCTACGATATTATAAAGATTATAGTTAGGATTATTTGATTAATAACACCGTCTAGTTTAAATATTGTGGGTAGCTAATTTAAAAACTAAATTTAGCTCCAACTAAACTCATGATTTTGGCGTAGTCTTCTACATAATTCATCAGTAGAAATTATCCACCTCGGTGGCGTAGTTGGCTAACGCGCTTGTCGTGTTGAGCTCGACTGCTGAGGACGGGGAGATCGAGGTTCGATTCTCGGTTGGGTGAACAGGCGGTGGTTTTTATTAAATGGTTTTCCACTCTCCCTCCACGCAAATGCGGGTTCACTTCCTCTAATTCAACCTTCCCAATTCCTAATTCATTAGCATAATTATTACTTAAAGCGTATAACCCGAACGGTTAGTAAGAGGTGGTACTAAATAATAATAATAATAATAATAATAATAATAATACAATCAGTAGCAATTGGAAGTGTTATGGTTGAAAGTATTTTATAATTAAAAATGATGACCTAACTTACAAAATTAACCATTATTTTAACATTTTCAAAACTTCCATTTTTTTCCCCAATGCCTCATACCACCATCACACTATATGCGTTCTAATCATAATAGGGTCGGATAAATATTAATCTTGCCAATAAATATTTTTATCTTGTCGATAAGTTAAAAATGCGTCTCATAACTGCCAGATAGCATTTAACTGCCAGATAAAATGTAGTTATCAGTCACATTTTTATCGGGAGGTTTAAGTACCTGATTATGAAAGTTAAAATTGTTGTTGCCATAGTGACGCGTTGTTTTTTATGAGGTTTATCCTATCAAAATCTGTTGTTAGGTTAAAATCTTGGTTCACGTGTTTAGTAAGCACAGACCCGGGCTCTAACTATATAAAGTTTTAACATTTAATTCACACTTTTCTATAAACTGACAATCTATTTGTAGAGCTATATCTATATAAGAACAAAATATCAAAATGTGAGTACAATAAATGAAATTTTGTAAACGTTGTACCCAACTATTGACCACATTTTGGCAGACACCGAAATTATTACTTGCAAGACATCTTAGCTTCTGTGCCCACGTGACGCCATCTGTTTACTCACACTCGTTTAGCCGCCATTTTTAACAAATGTTGAGCGTTGTAGCCACTAGCCAGGTTGTACGCAAGTGCGCACCAATAAAAAGAGTACCAGCCTTGCTTTTTCTGCAGAGTAATATATTTATCCTACAGATAGCTAGCTATTCAGCAGATAAATTCAGTAAAATATTAAAGTGGCTGAAAACCTTTATCTGATAGCTAACTTTACCTTCTGATAGTAATATTTATTCAGTAGTCATAATCCCAGGCAAGGAAAATTACTGGAATTTAGAGTAAATGTAACCACATTTGCGTAGAAGGAAGGGCCATTCATAACAAATATCCCCTGACCGGATTCGAATCTCAATCACAGACAAACATTCCACCCACGTGCCGAAACAAGAGATTCCCAATACTTTATAATTAATCTTTTCAAGTTTTATTTAGTATTTTTACATTTGTATAAAATGACACCCGTGCGGCGGCCGATTAGAACTTAACCGTGTTTTTGAGACGCCGGTTAATCGAGCGTGACTAAGGGCCAGTTTCATAGTCAAATTTAGTACACCTCAAGTGCGGCGCTACACTAAGTTCATGACGACACCTACCTAAACCAGAATGGAATGGGCCAGTTTCCTATGTGAGAACGGCCCATTCCATTCGAGTTTAAGTAGGTGTCGTCATGTACTTAGTGTAGCGCCGCACTTGAGGCGTACTAAATTTGACTATGAAACTGGCCTTAAAGCTCGCGCGCGAACTGCTGTTACATCGTAAAGAGAGATTAATTGTCTAGCTTTTATATTTGAGTGTTATTTATTACACCCCGGGTAGACACTTTTATTTGTATGTACAGTACAAGGATTACTGGCCTGCTTAGGTCAAGCGATGAAGATGATGAAGGTGGATAGTAAGAGCACTGGTGTCATGACCTCTGGCAAACTACCCCAGTGCAAAGGACCAAAATTAGCGTCAATTTTGACTAAATTCAATGCGTGGCTTACGCCTTAGACTATGCACAAACGCTAGAAACCACACAAAATGTATTGAAGGAAACAATCCAACATGTTAAAATAGTTTCATCCCAATCATACCTTTATTAAAGTTTAATTTTCCGGAATCCGAACCTGGACTACGTGTATTGTTCCTGGTTCGATCCCCTGACGCTTCTCAGATTTGTTTGTGACAGGGTCAAGTCAACCTAGTGAGGACAAATGAGGGGAAACTGGAGTAAAGAAGTAGCAGCTCTGGTTTATAAAACTGAGATTAACGGCTGGAAGGTTCATTGTGTTGACTACATGACACCCTCTATCTACAGAAGTTGACACTATCTTTGCCAACAGACGCCGTCCACTCGGTTGGTATGGTTCATTGTGGGCGGAATCCATGAGGTTATTATTTTCCCTATTAAAGAAAGATTTATGGTTAATGGTTAGGGATTAATGGTTTGTATTAGTTAAGTTTGACCCAAAATGATGTTGGGATAGGTCATAAGAAACCATCATAATAATTCTAAAAAATTCAAATTCAAAATTTAAAAAATAACACTTTTTTATGTCAGTTTTAAAATCTTTTCGAATGTTTGAACCTCAAATATTCTTAAAAATCCGAATAGTTCTTCCTCCTTAGACTTTAAATAAAATAATTTCTAAAGATGACTCTTATAATCGTAAATTTAAAACGAGAAATTATAAATAGTCCATCTGGTATTTAAATGAGGATAGTTTTGAGGTTTGCAAGACCCGCGTCTCTTTCGCTAAACACTGGAGCCCGATGTTGGGTGGATGGGTGTTCGAATCTCGGTCTGGTGTACTGAGGATGCTTTTCCCTAAATGTTTTCCCTCGAAAATGCGGGTACACTTCATCTAAATTTAACATTCCTAATCCTTAACACATTATCATAATTAGTACATATACGTTTAACGTGAACGGATAGTAAGACTTGGTGCTATCTATTAGGAATGTCATCAACTAACGCTATTAAACTTTGAAAATTAAAAAAAAAAAAGTACATCTTTGGGGGGAGAGGGGGGATTATAAATGGTTGAGTATTCTTCCTAATCAGACAAGCTACAGGAAAATGAGCTAGCCAGTACATCTGGACATTTGACGGAAATCTAAATATGTATTTTAATTTGTGTTTCTCAAATGTATAAATCATTTTGAATATGGATATATATATATATATATATATGATACATTTTTTAGTATTATTTCCTATTACTGCAACTTAAGCAGACGGAAATTGGCGTTAGAGCGTGTGTAAATGACGCGTGGCTAGGTTTAATTGGTTTGTCGCCGAGTCCCCGGGCTCTAAGCGCTAATTAATACTATAATGAAGCTAGATGCACGTTGGAGGCTATTGTTGTTCTCCCAAGCCGACACGAGGTGTGTATACACACACACACACACACACACACACACACACACATCTTGTTCCCTCGGCGATTGTTATTATCATGGGACAGATTTATCAGCCCAATCGGAGCAAAAACCAAACTTGTGCTCGACTCAAGGAAAACAAACCGCCCCTTAGATAGGTGTGAAATTAAAACGATTGAACCTGATTAGGTTGATCTCTTCACTTGTTTACAAATTACGGTTAGTTAAGTTACAGTCCGATTTAGATAGGAGATAAATTTTGACATTTCTCAAAGTTTAAAAAATATTATAGATATATATACACACACACGTCAAATCACGTGAGATGCAGCAGTCACTTTACTTGGATAGTATCAATAATAATTGAAGGTGTCGAGGTAAAAACATGATAGCCCCCATTTTATGATGGAAAAAAAAAAGTTTTAGCGCGGATCTGGTATCTTACCTCTTGAACTAAAAGTGCTCTTACAATCAGTCGATAGTTTGAGGATAGCTAATATCAACGAAAATCTTATAAATTTCTTATAACTAGATTTATAGACTTTATAAATGTTTAAATAGTGAAAATATCTCATCTAAGCCTAAGGCTTGTTTCACACCAACGAGTCCCGAGTCTAACCGAGTCTAACCGAGTCACCCCGAGTCACCCCGAGTCACCCCGAGTCACCCCGAGTCACCCCGAGTCACCCCGAGTCTAGCCGAGTCACCCCGAGTCAAGTGTGTTATTTTCACGTGCTTACCATGGACACTGAATACTTCTTTGTTCTCGTTCAAGAGAATCCTTCGATTCATAACTCGTCCCATCCTAAACATCGAGATAGAAATGCAGTTTCCACTATTTAGAAACAAATGTTAAAAACTACCTAATGTGCATAATTTCACATTAAGGGTGTTAATACACATTGAGCGACGTCTTTTTAGGCGTCTATTCCAACGCCTCCATACAATAGTATTTATATAAACCGCTAGGATTGCATCCATCTTGCACGAGCTCTTTGATCGAACTAGTGGACTCGGTGACTCGTTGGAGTGAAAGCAGCCTTAGGGTTATAATGTTTTAGTCTCTACCCACTCAGGTATGAAATAATACTAATTATAAAGTAAAATATGTTCAATGTATATTTTCTTTAGCACCGTGTCTTAGTACCCGTTTGGGTTGTAGTCTTATGTACTAATTGCACTAATGGTTTTAAGGAATAGGAAAGGATATATTTAAAGGAAGTGTACCCGAATTTCCATGGAGGGTGGGTGGAGAACCATTCTTGACTCAGTACACTGGACCGTCATTGGCAGTCTAGTTAACTGCGTGAGTAGCGCGTTAGACCACGTGACTACTGAAGGTGGTGTTACAATGTTGAACATTAAATAATTTATTTTTTATTTTTCTTAAAGCGCCTTTCTACCAGAATATTATTATAATTTGCAATTCTTAATTTTAATTATATTTTTAAAATTCAGCTAGTTACATTTTTTAATTAGTAGGTACGCCTAACATTAAGGTTATTAATTAGTGATGACTTAATTCTGAGGGGTGGTTACCCTCGCTAATTTCTATCAATAGCGGCATTTTGTTCGTGGTATGATAACACTCTGTTTTAAACATTCGAATTGAGCTAAATCAGTGACTTTTTTCATTTGGAACGTACAGTAGTTGCTTTTATTTGAATAAATTCAAATCATCTTCGGTGGCCACATGGTCTAAGGTGCTACTCTCGCAGTAGACTAGACTGCCGATGATGGGGAGATCACGATTCGAATCTCGGTCGGGTGTACTGAAGGTAGTTTTATCAAACATTGTTTTCCACTCTTCCTCCGCTCAAATTCGGATACACTTTCTTTAAATTTAACCTTCCTAATCCCTGAAACCATTAGTGTAATTAGTACATAGGCGTTTAACCCGAACGGGTAGTAAGACGTGGTGTTTAAAAAAATTCAAGTTTTAATGTTTTATATATTATTTATTACGGATCTTACTGCCCATCCGGACTGTAAGTATTTGATTACACTAACTGGGTAGGGATGAGGAAGATAGATTTGAAAAGAAATGTACTGACATTTTTGAGAGGAGAGAGTGTGAAACCATTTAAGAATAACTACTCTCAGTTCACCAGATTATCTGAGCCGATTATTTAGTCAGCACACCGACCAGTGAAAATTAAATTTTAAATATTCCTAATTTGGATTAAATATACTTTTATTTATCTCGTAAAAAATATAGTTTTAAATATTCTCCGTACATAACGTTCAAAATATTTTTGTCGAGAAAAGAAATAGTTAATGCAAATTTATAGCAAACTGTTTTTTTATGTATTTTTTAAAAATATTATTTAATAAAAATATGAAGTAGAGTAGCCTAAATCTAGCTACAGTAGACCCTCGCTATACGAATTAATTGTGACCGAATCTTGTTCGAACAAACGAACATGTTGATCAAGAGGGAAGGTAGCCTGGCGGTCTAGGGGTAATGGTGTCGGACTTCTGTGCTGGCGGCCGGGGTTCAATCCTTGGTCCTGGCACAGATTTATCTGATTACCAAACCCTTCCTTCACCTCTGACAAGACATATTGTGAATGTGGGGAATGCCAGGCCTCCACCGTGGTTCGGATCCCACGTTAAACTGTAGGTCCTCCATTTCATCTCACAATCACCCTACCATTACACATTAGCGTAAGTGCGTATAACCCGAACGGGTAGTAAGACGCGGTGCTAATAA
>CABFVX010005717.1:25294-47554 GCA_902151425.1 Timema shepardi | reverse complement strand
AATAAAAACTCCAACACAACCTCTATCCTACCAATTAATTAATTAACAATAATTAATAATTAATCAGCAAGAATCAACATGTCAGACTTGGCAGGCCTGGGAGGAGGTAGGGGAGGGGGAGGCGGTAGGGGGTAGGGGGGAATAACGGTACCTCAAATATACACCGGTTTCGATATAAACGCTCCAATAGCTTACATATACACTTTTCTGTGTATAAAGGACTGGAACGACACGCCTGCAACACTACTTACCAGTTACTGATTATTAATCACGGGCATCGTGTAATTTCAGCAAAAATGTTTGAAAATAAAAAGCCCTAGTCAAATTATGCAATGCCTATGAAAGATATTTAAAAAAAACTGTTGTTATTACCATTGCATATGTATATTTTTATTTATTTTGGCAAAAAAAAAATGTTCTTGCTAAATAAACAGAAAAAATATGGATTTAAACTTGCATTTTTTCCCCTTACATCTTAACTTAATTAACGGTCCCAAGAAGGTTTTAAAAATGATCCTGTATTCAGTATTTGAAAATAATATAAACACAGTGGCTTGGTCTCATGTGTTGCGTCAGTCTCCTGTCAGAGACACGGGAAGGGAAACGCCCCTTGCCCTGGAGAATGTTTCATAGTTACCTTACACTTGTCTCTTTTTATTTCATCTGGATGACCACATGAGCTAAGCTAGTCTCTGACTTAATTAATAGCCTTGCATGTTGCTAATATCAATAGCAATTATACACGCTTTCTTACATGCAACAAGTCCCGGACCCCCTACACAGTGGATGTTGAATTTAACTATATTTTTTATTCCACGTTAAGAAGTGGAAATAATAAATATGAAACGAAAAACTATTATTTAATTAATACTGATTAAATACTTACTGAAGGTTGTTTTCTTAGTGACAACGCATCTGATATTAGTGAAAATAGTCAAAACTGAAAGCAAAGTGTCAAAATAAAATCGTTGTTTTAAGAAAAGTAATGGTGGTTATTTGATTTAACAGATTTATTTTCAAACATGAGTAGATAATACAATAGTTTTTGACAAAGTGGTTACACTTTTTAAAAATACCCGTTTTGCAGCGTAGGCTGTGTGGAACAGAATACCACGTGTTGATTACCCATTATAATGAGTTCACAGAAATATGACTCATTATTTAACTAGAGTAAACTATTAATTTAAATTAATTTAAAAGTTACCGCTGTACCAGGGAATCGAACCCAGGACATTTGACTTAACGTGAGCTATCCATGATTTATACCTTTGTCAAGGTCATTCTTCCTTCATAGTTTAGGAAGAGTCTGGTATGGACGTGTGTGTATCATCAGCTATATGAGCGACCAATAGTATCGCGAGCTATCAATGTTTTCTAAGGAAACTGAGATAAATTATAGAAGTATAGACGATTGTTTCGTACCCTTTTATGTTTACACTTTACTGACATTTTCAGGAGTCATGTGAAATATTGAATCATGGTGTGTCAAATATGCGTGGTAGGGCCGAGACATTTAGACAATTAGTAACTTGAAAAATAACACTTTTATTGAAAGGTAAATATTCACTAACTAAATAAACGTGAACTGCATCCTTTTTGAAGATAATGTCACTGAGGCGAGCTCCACCGGTCGTCAGACAAACCTCCGCCCATTGTCCTCCATCACTCTCCTCAGCCCGTTGTCCTCCATCACTCTCCTCCTGCCCGTTGTTCCATCACTCTCCTCCAGCCGTTGTCCTCCATCACTCTCCTCAGCCCGTTGTCCTCCATCACTCTCCTCCAGCCGTCGTCCTCCATCACTCTCCTCCACCCGTTGTCCTCCATCACTCTCCTCAGCCCGTTGTCCTTCATCACTCTCCTCCAGCCGTTGTCCTCCATCACTCTCCTCAACCCGTTGTCCTCCATCACTCTCCTCAGCCTGTTGTCCTCCATCACTCTCCTCCACCCGTTGTCCTCCATCACTTTCCTCAGCCCGTTGTCCTCCATCACTCTCCTCCATCCATTGTCCTCCATCATTCTTCTCCGCCCGTTGTCCTCCATCACTCTCCTCAGCCCATTGTCCTCCATCACTCTCCTCAGCCCGTTGTCCTCCATCACTCTCCTCAGCCCGTTGTCCTCCATCACTCTCCTCCGCCCGTTGTCCTCCATCACTCTCCTCAGCCCATTGTCCTCCATCACTCTCCTCAGCCCGTTGTCCTCCATCACTCTCCTCAGAATACATCGTCTAGTTGTTTCCAACCCATCCTGTATAATGTGGTTGGTATGAAGGTATTCCCAAACAATACATCACCATTTATGACACTTTCTTTTTGGTTTATACCACAAAGTTTAACCAAATCTATATTTAGGGTGCCTGGCACCTTACAAATTTGTGGTCCATCGTTCTCTGCAACTTCAGAGTCTGATACCTTCTGTGTGTAACCTATCGTAAACTCTTTAAGTTAATAATGATGGTTTAGGTTGTCTATTTTCAGACAACCTACAATTGAGTTGCTGTCAAAATTGTTTCCCAGAAAACAATGATGGGCAGTGGGGTGAGGGGTAAAAGGGAGGAATATAAAAACAGGTTTTAAGAATACCTAACCACAGGTATCTTCGGATCGTGAAAAGTTAAATGAAACCGTTTCTTAGAAATCGTAAGGTCATGGAACATTTCGGGCCGATACTTGTGTTGTAGCTCTGAATGTTGCCAAATAATAAAACAATGTTGATGGTTGGTTTCTGAGAAGACTCATAGCCAGTCTACCATAAAGCTATCATGTTTATATTGTCATTCTAGGGGACAGTTACTCCACAGGTTGCTGCGTGCTGGGACACGAGACGCGTACGAGTTAACAAAACCCACATTATTTAAGAAAAGGTTTGATATGTTCAATATCGCTTCAAACTAAATGTAGGTGAAAAGTAAGAGCCTGTTTCTAATGAGATAAAAAGTTTAGACTTAAGTTTAAAGTTTAAAAAAATCGATTATGCCTTACATGAATAGTTGTAGTGATGATAATAACGCAGGTTATAAAGCTAGATACAGTCTTTTCTATGAAATAAAGTCATTTTTTGATTTTAAAGGATCACAACAGACATTCTTAAGATAATTAGAGATTGTTAAAATGGTTTTATGTAAGTTATCAGATATTTTTTAAAGACACTTTAAACTAAAAATATTTTTTTTAACTAGTTAAAACATTTGCTTACATTTTGGTGAAAACAATATTTAATAATATCAAATCACTTGGTAGATTATTTGGTACTTCTAAACGTCTGCAAAGCTTTTCAGTGCTTTCCCCAAGTAACATGTGAGAGTGCAGAGAACGAAAAAAAGTTTTTTTGTCAAAATAAATCAGATACTGCTTCAGTAAAAAAGAAAAGTTTAATTTTATTCTCATGGTGATATTAACAGTTGTTGAATATCTGTCGAGGGTGTCTTTAATGTCAACCTTTTTATCTTCATTTAAAAAGTTGTTTATCTAATGTCATTATGTTCATGACAGATACTCAATGACTGTTCGTATTGCCATGTGTATTTTTCTACTGGATAGATAGAATTATTATGGCAAGAAAAATGTATTTATATAAAAACTGCAAAAACACTTGAGTACCTTTTCTCGCGTCCCCTACACTCCCACCTTAAATCCCCGATGGGAGGGTCGAAGGTATGCCCTATTTATGTTATGTAGGAATGTCTCAAAGGTCCATTTTCCTACCAAAATCCTACTATATGGTAAAATTCTGACAAAGAAAAAAACGTTTCAAACATTCATTCCTAGCATAAACAGTCTAGTTACCATTTTAAATGGTGCCTATTACACCATTTAACATTGTTTTTATACTGGTTTTAATGAATAGTGTATATTAATTAGGTCTATAATATGTCACTATTCATATTATGAAAGTGATAGAAAATAGTACATAAAAATAGGGATTGAGATACCTACATTTACAACTAAAAGCTAAGAATAAAATTACGAATCAGTGAGAAATACCTGTTGTTAGCTAAGATTATGTGTGTTATTGCCAAATTTTAAATTTTAAATGTTTTAGCAATGTACTTGGTTAAAACATTTTTATCTACTCTATACAACTTAAAACTGTATTAATTTATTCCACAAATTGAGGACAAAATCGACGTGATACTTACACCGTATTACGGTAACTGTACCATAACATCAGGGGGGATTCACGAGTGGTCATCTTAACTCACGCTAGGTTTCTGAATGATTAAAACTCCACCTGGGATCGAGCCAGGCTCCTGTACCTCCTAAACCACTTGGTCACGGGCGAGGGCAAGAGGAGGCCTATGAGGAGCTGTCACGTGACGAGCTATGTTCCTTTGTTCCCAGGCTAGAGACCTCTTGGACTGACTAGAGGGTTGGGAGGGGGAGGCTGGGGTAAATAAGGACTAGCAGCCGAGAGGGTGGAAGGTTTCAGGGTCAAGTAATCAGCTGTTAGCCCTCCAGCCATCTTACCTTCACAACCCTCCCCTCTCACGTGCTACACTGGTCTAAGTGCTTCTTGCACGTAGCTATGGTGGGTTTGACGAGAAAACGAGCCTGCCTTCAGAGCCCATGAGGACGTTTTCTTTAAACTGGATTTTGGTAGGAAGCCTGTTTTGGAAGCCCTTATTTCGTACCAAAATCCTAATGTATGGTATTATTTTGATAGATTAAAAGACCTTCCAGAACGGACTTATTACTAAAATAACGGTATAATACTTACATCGTATTTTACCTATCCTTTCTATACGCACATTTACTATAACTGAGGCTGGAATAATGAGGGTAGAATTTTAGAGGATATTCCCATTTTCTTGGAAGAAGCTTATAAAATCACTTAGGAATAAATCCTCCTCATTACATGCAGCAGGTACTCGAGCCCTGATCTTCATGTCCCCAGCAATCAAGTATGTTGCAAAAATAACGCCATAGACCCAAGAAACCACCGTTCAGGTTATAATGATATGTGAAGGCACTAAGTCCTCGCGAAAGGATATATACTTGAAGTTTAAAAAAAATCTTTGTATACATTGTGAAGCTACTTTTAATTATTATGTTTAACAACCTGTTTATTAAGGTGGAATGTAAGCGACTACTTGGCGTTAAGGTTAGTATTTTTGAAGTTTGTATAACATAAACTTTCCTTCGGGCACAATAAATAAAATATTTCTCTAATACGTGTGTTTAATTTTATTCGCTACAAATAGTGGTATTCCAACAGTTCCTGGATATTGATCATGATAGTCCTGGCATTGTGATAAGAACAACATTCTCTTTCCCCTCAAAAGGTTTCTCATCAAATGCCAAAATTTCCATCATGGATATACAAGAACTGTTGAGGTTAATATGTGTACTAAACTAAATTAAATATATCTAACAGAACAATATTGTATTTATTTTGCCCAAAATATTTATTCTAGAAGAACACACACCAAAAACACCAACCTTAAGTCAGGTTCCCTTCCATCCCAACTTAACGGCTAGCTCCAAATGTACAAATGAGTGAGCTAGATTGTATTACGTCTCCTCTCATTAACATAAAGAGAGGGTGAGAGAACGCACATTTGTTCCATGGTCTAATATAATGGCAGGGGGGCCCTCAGTGTTGCAAAATGTAAACAAAGGTACAAGTGGCAACACTGTCTCCAAACGGGAAGGGATGGACACAGCCTGACACCTGCAACTGTTCATGACATCGTAGAAGAGTGGACCATATGCTTGAAGGTGTCTCGTGGTGATGATCCCAAGAGTTGGGCCATTATATACACCATGTCACACAAAAATAGCATATTTTCATTTAGCTTATATAAGGAGAATTTGCTCTTAAACACCGATATCAAATACCAGACATTTACCACAAGGCTATCCATGCTCATCTCACGACAAAGGTGTTTATACATTTGATTATTATAAGGCAGGTCTATGATGGGTGTATATCTTGAGGTACTCAGAACTATCAGAAAAACACAAGCCATTACTTACGGCAGCTACTCAGGAATATCTCAACCACTTATAGATATCAAGAATGCATCTACGGCAATATATGAACAGCTACTTATCCAGATATAATAAATACGGCTATGATGACTCATATCAGAAACTCAGTCATAAATACTTATGGTAATTTCCCTACAACTACTTACGAGATCACTTTTAAAATCGAGAAAACAGTCCTGGTTTAAATTAGGATTTTATTTTTACATCCATGAATTGGTTGACTTGTGTATGTGCTAGAATTCACTAGCGTTATGATGGCGGAGGAGTGGGGACAGTCTAAACTAGGTTGATGCAGTTGTAACTCTTTTGAATTTTGAACTTTTTTTCAATAATTAAGTTTTGTACTATTTTCATGTCACAAAAAAAAGCGAAATTCAAAGGGTAGCTTTTTTTTTTCTTAAATAGTTTTCAACTGTGCGAGTCTTCACGAAAAATCGAGTTCAATTTCTTCTAAACTCTGCCTTCCTAATCCTTAATCTGTGAAGATAAATGCGTGTAGTCCATATGGTTAATAAGACCCTAAGAATCGGATAAACCAAGCGGGTAGTAGGACGTGGTGCTTAAAAAAGAGTAAGGTGCTAAGATAAAGAAACATTTAGGGACAGCAGTGGGACGAGGTGAACGTGCAATAGCTTATGAGATTCTTAAATAATTATTATTTCCGTTTATTTGAGATATTTAACGCTCACTTTCTGAACTGATTGAACACATCAGCACGCGAAGATTTCTATGAGCGAGAGTTAAAGGACCTACCAATTTTGTTGGGAAAGGTATTTTCCCAAATCTTCCAGGGTTCTTTCACATGCCCCACTTGACAGGGGACTGACGGCTTTACTTCCCCTCCAAAGGATGTTGTACTACAGATGTTTATCACTCAATAAAAGTCCATTGACCCCAGCTGGGTTTGAACCCACGAACATCTGGTCCTGAGGTGAACACTTCACCCCAAGACCACCTAGGTCAACTTTTTAAAGTAATAATAATGAATCTTAGCATTTCAAAAACAGTAGAATTAATTTGGTTTGTTTCTAGTCCGTAAATGAATGTTCTTGACAAACTTATTATAGTTAAATATATTACACCCTTCCCCCTCTCTCCAACAATGACCACAAAACAAATCGTCCAAACAGTTTCTCCAAGTTAGACTACTCCTTAAATCCCCTCCTTTATTTTACTCTGGGAAAGGGGGCAACACTAGCTGTCTCTGTTCTATACGTGTTTAAGGGGTTCATACGTGTATCAAGTATTTTAAAAAACACAAAATAAAACAAACTAATGCGCCAATTCACTTGATAGC
The DNA here is from genome assembly GCA_902151425.1 of Timema shepardi. NCBI lineage: Eukaryota > Metazoa > Arthropoda > Insecta > Phasmatodea > Timematidae > Timema > Timema shepardi. Next base: position 40,270 of record CABFVX010005717.1, on the reverse strand, counting down.
TTGTTTGTAGTTTACTTGTTAATTGGTCTCAACTAATGAGCGAAGCAAGAGGATGGTTCTCTCTCTCTCTCTCTGCACCATGTGGCAACAGGGCGCGTGCTCAGCTGGTGATGATGACCACAGGATTTTTTTTTCACCAGGCGATGTTGCCAGATTCTGTTGTTTATATTTAGCGGTTACATTATAGTATTCGTTTTTCTTATCACGCTTGAGCTTTCGTCTCCGATACCTCGATTCGACTCTCGTCTTCAAACATAATTTAATAAGTTTGTTAACAATATTGGCTATAAAGCACACAGATCTAACAGAGGATATTTGGATTAGCGCCTATGACTCACGCTGGTGAGCCCGTGGTCTCAATGTCACACTTCTTTGGACTGATTTTCCGGTCCCAGTGAGGTTGGGAATCGAATCCCGACAGGGTGTCCTTAGGGTGGTTTTTAATAAATGATCTCCCACTTTTAATACACGAAAATATGGATAGATTTCCCATAAACTCTACCATTGCAGTCCTTACCACGTTATAATAATACTCACATGGGTTGTTGAGTGGTGTGAGACATAGCCCTCAGACTGGACTGCTGATAACAACGAGATTGTGACTCGAATCCCGGCCAGGTAATTTTTTTCCCCTGAATGGTTTTCCATTTTCACTCTACGCAAACACATTCCTGTAATTATTTTATGTGCGTGTAACCCAAACAGGTAGTGAGAAGCTGCCTTCATGTTCTGAACTGATCCAAACATGATCCCCAGATGGCCAGAGGTACATTACGTAACCTCTACGTATCACACGTAGCTTAATGGATCACATTATGCCCCTATCTCATAAACTATACCATAGTGAACTAGTGCAAGGTAAGCTCGCTATATGAAGGATACATCAATCATTCCTTTAAGGCAAAGTCCATCATTGTTGTGTTTAAGAAACTTAGTGGAAATACACTCACATTAGCAAAGGGAGAATAAGGGAAGAACATAATGATAAATCTAATTTGGAAACCCCTCTTTCCCCAATACACCTACCAAAGATTTGAACCTTGGCCTCAACATAAATGAAAATCCAATCTTTACTAAAGACAGACGAACTAGATGGCGTAACCACTGGTGCAGTAGCGTGTTCTAAGAGCTTGGTACCATTTTTATTTTCTATGCATTTTCTTAAAGTTCCTACCTAACAGAACCCTATTCTAAAATAAAAAAATTGTCAATAAGTTTGGATCAGAATAGTCTCCTTGATAAATGAGGTTTAAGCTCTTTGTATTTGCATCAGGTGGCCACATGGTATAAGGCGTCACTCTCGCACCATACTGTATTCCTGGTGATCGGGTGGTTCGATTTCAAATCCCAGTCAAAGAGGGTGTTTTAACCTAATGGTCCCTTGTTTTCTATTGACACACATTCTGGTTAATTTCCTCTTAAATTCCTCCTTCCTTAACCGCACCCTAATTCCTAATTAATGTCAATGGCGGAAGAGTCCGGCTGGATATTAAGGCTTGGGACAAAAGACAAAACTACTGTTTATAATTAGGATGAAGAGGCTGACGTTCGCCTCGTCTTACCGCTGATTCGGTGACACGCATATTACACCAATTGGTAGGTAGGGTGGTGAAGGTAGAATTTAGAGGAAACATTCCCGCGTTTACGTGTAAGTAAAATATAAAATGCTATAGGGGGGAAAAACTAATTACACTTGATCAGGATTCGAACCACGATCTACTTATTATCATAAACCCATCAGACAAGATGAGACTGACGCCTTTTCTTACGTAAGGGTTTGCTATCAACTCTTCATTTAGTAGAACCACCCACCCATCTGTCGCCAAAACAATTATGAATTCTCATGTTGTCGAGATCATTAAGGGGGATTGGTTCGGATGCTGAGATCACCTGTGAAATATTTATTTAAAATTTTAATATAATTTTCTAGTACAATTCTAAGATCACCTCATCACAAGGAAGGAAAATATTCGTTGAAGTTTTGAATTAAATATTATCATATTTGGTGTCCAGCAGAACACAGGAGTCAAAGGTAGTCACACTTTGGCAATCAACCACCAAGCGCTGAGAGTGCTTTATTGCTCGACTGATTATATTAACACACGACTTGATAGCGGAATTAAATCTTGAACAACTCAGCCATGTAAAAGCGGGAACCTCACTTTCACTAATCATAATTTTTTTCAGCTATGCTAAGAATCGAGCTCGGGACCCTTGGCTCAGAAGTAAGACACGCCACCTACTGAGATAAGGTGTCAAACCACTTCCTTTAGAATTATTTTAATTTATTTATAATTTTGGTGTTACCGTCATTATTATTCATTTTTAATTCCCTTAACCCACTTCTGTGGCCGCATGGCCTAAGGCGTTACTCTCGCACTAGCCTAGACTGCCGATGACGGGGAGATTGAGGCTCGGATCTCTTTTGTGTCTACTGAGGGTGGTTTTTCCAAAATTACTTTCCGTTTTCTCTCTCCATGCAAACACGTCCTCTAAATATAACCTCCTTAATCCCTTAAGCCATTAGGGTAATTAGTACACAAGCTTATAACCTGAACTGGTTTATGCACGGGGGTAGACGAGGTGCTAAACAACCTACGTGCAGCACTGGGCCACAGCAAACTATAGCTGTCCCTTGTTGAGGTGTCTGCGAGAGTCTGATTTCAGGGGGTGGGCTATCAACCTCACCCACCTCATGGAGTTCTACGGGCCGTGAATAAGAACCACACATTTTGCCGGAAGAGCTATTTCACACACCTTCCAGAAATACACGAGCTGCCACAACCGACATGGGTTCGACGGCCTTACTTTCCGTCCGAAGGAAGCTGTCCTTACGGATTCTTGATCGCTCAGTAACAATCCGTTGATCTCAGCTAGGCTTGAACCTATGAACCTCGGTCTAAAGGCCAGAACTTTATCCCAGACTATCAAGGTCAACGTTAATGTCCTGGAAAACTTGGGGTATATCGATTGCATTTGTTCCATTTTAATAACTATAATATTTTCTATATTAAAACTATAAATAACATTTTCCAAGGGAGGGTTATTGTTATCTCACATCGCTAGACTTCGTAGCTCGCTAAATAAATCAATGGACTTTGGAGTTAAATATAACCGTACTCACGTTACAGTGCCTGGAGAAAAAACATTAGGAGTATTTGGCAACATGGTACTCACGGTTGTGGACCCGGACTGGGTTTGTTGTCATTCTGTCTCGCTCTTCAAAACTAGTCCTTTCGCTCTCTCTCTATCTGTGTTTGTGGAATAAACCAGCTATCTCCCTTCTTGCGTGGGGAGACACTAGTGTATGTCATTTAAGTTAAGAGTGACTAGAACCGATCATTTTTATTAGTTTTTTTAAGTGGGATGGGACGTGAGGTTTTATAACAAAGTTTTTTTGAAAACATTAAAAATATTACTTAAGTAGAAACATAAGGGCAAATTTAATGGGAGCAAGTTCATAAACTTAGTGTGACTCAAAACCCAATGCTAGATTACACCTACCTATACCAGAATAGACTCGGCCAGTTCTATACGTGAAACTGGCACATTCCATTATAGTTTAGGAAGGTGTCGTCTTGTATTTAGTATAGCACCACAAGTGAGGGGTACTAAGTTTGACTATGAAACTGACCCTAGAATTATACTTTGCACAGAATGTTATTAAATATTGGTCATGATTGTATTAGTATTTGAACAGGAACTTTATAAATGATGCGGAAAATATCATCAACTGCCCCAATGCTCACGACGAATATTCAATAACTATTTATAATAACCCGCCTCGGTGGCGTAGTTGGCTAACGCGCTTGTCGTGTTGAGCTCGACTGCTGAGGACGGGGAGATCGAGGTTCGAATCTCGGTCGGGTGAACTGGGGAGGGGTTTTCCTAAATGGTTTTCCACTCTCCCTCCACGCAAATGCGGGTTCACTTCTTCTAATTAAAAACCTTCCCAATTCCTAATCCATTAGAGTAATTAGTACTTAAAGCGTATAACCCGAACGGGTAGTAAGACGCGGTGCTAAATATTATTATTTATAATAATAGGTGCAGAACATTTAACTAAGCGTATCTACTCAAACAATATTTTATTTACTGTGTAAAAAATGTTATGAAATCTGCAAAACAATCCCTAGCTTGGGCTCCTCCCACCATAACTTTAAGGTGGGGATGTAAGAAACGCGAGAAAAGGTAAATGTTTTTGCAGTATTTATATCAAAATAAATCAAATATTGCTTTAGTACAAACATTGAGCTAAATATTCTCCACATGTTTATATCAACAGTTGTTGAATATCTGTCGAGTGTGTCCTAGAATTTAATGACAATTTTATCTTCATTTAAAAAGTTTGTCATCCAATGCTGCTATTTAACTCAATGTCTATACTGGAGCAATATTTTATTGATTTTGGTTTAAAAAAAAGGGTTTTCTATATTATTATTAGCACCGCGTCTTACTACCCGTTCGGGCTACACGCACTTACACTAATGTGTAATGGTAGGGTGATTGTGAGATGAAATGAAGGACCTACAGTTTAACGTGGAATCCGAACCACGGTGGAGGCCTGGCATTCCCCACATTCACAATATGTCTTGTCAGAGGTGAAGGAAGGGTTTGGTAATCAGATAAATCTGTGCCGGGACCGAGGATTGAACCCTGGCCGCCAGCACAGAAATCTGACACCTTACCCCTAGACCACCAGGTTACCCAGGTTTTCTATAAAAACTGCCAAAAACACTTATCTTTTCTCCCGTCCCCTCCAACCCCACCTTCTGAACCAAATGAAATCAGCAAACGAGGCGCAAGCTAACTATATTTACGAGTCAGTCGTAGTCAGGTTTACCGGTTTCTGGGTGGTTGGGGTTTGAATCTCAGCTGGGATTACCAAGTATTTTCACCATCTTGCGTGTTCCTTACGCTCCCCTCATAAGAATAGTCGTATATATTTGCCTTATAAATGTTTCCTTACCGATTCCCACCACACTCGCGCGGGTAGTGAGACAGGCCGAAAAAAATATACGCTTCAAACTAAAATCCACTTTTATAGGAAGAGTTTTTAGAAAATAAAACCACATATTTTTGATGTTAGCATTAATAAAATTCTATGTTATTCTACAGGAGTAGCTAGGAGCTTTTCTTGCTGTCAGATAAGGATCTACCTATGGGAATGATTGTTTGGTAAATTCTACAACCAACGCAACAGCCAGTAGGTCTCCCATAAATGTGCATCTATGTGTAAGAGGAAATTCCATATTTCATCGATGAGACCATCTTAATTGAAAAAAATATATTGTCTGAAAGCCCAGATCCATTGGTTGCACATCTATCTATTAAACAAGGGGCCTCAGGTTTGATTCCTGAAATGACCGAAAACATTTAATATCTGTTAAAATAGGGTTCTCACGTTAATATGGATAAATAAACGGTTGAGACTTGGTGTTGTAAATTTTCTGAATTTAGGTTAGTTTGTAAGTCACGAATAAACCAGAGATACTATACCATCGAGCTCCAAGATCATTGAGTCACAGTAAAAGGCAAATAAGAATTTCATATGAATCATAATCTAAAGAAATACGACTGCTCATTGATGAAATCTATAATTATTTTTCCATATTCTGTCAGCAGGAGGTATTCAAGTAGAGCTATGATATTATGGTGGATTGAAGGGACTTTTTGATAATAATACAAACTTTTTCTAGGTCAACATAATTATTATTTCACTATATTATAAATATTATTTTATCGAGATTGGTATTAGGTTATTTAACAAAAATAACAAATGCAGATCAAATTATTTGGCGTATGATTTTATTAAATAAGTTTTAGTAGTTTTTGTAAATGTCTTACCAAAATCCTATTTTAAGTTGACAGCCAATTTGGTGGGGTAGCACACAACAAAGAAGTACTAAAACTCTAAAAGGAAGTAAAATAACCTAATCAATGAGGAAGGATGGAATTGTTGTTTTCGTTTAGCATTTTCAAGAACAGCCATCCTTAAATCACTTATGTGAGCCAAAGAACGAAGTCACCATTTAAAGGTAATCTTATACAACTTACAGTTCTTAAATTGTGTTATTGGTCAGTGACAGTAAATTATATCTAATAAATGTGGCTATATATGTAGACACAGTCAGACGTAAAATTTAGGAAAATATTATAGGAATGGGGGGGAAATATATTATTATTATTATTATTATTATGGTAGGTTGATTGTGAGATGAAATGGAGGACCTACAGCTTAACGTGGGATCCGATCCACGATCGAAGCCTGACATTCCACACATTTACAAGTTGTGATTAATACACGTCTTGTCAGAGGTGAAGGAAGGGTTTGGTAATCAAATAAATCTGTACCGGGACTGAGGATTGAAACACGGACCCCCAACACAAAAGTCTGACACCTTACCCCTAAGCCATCAGGTCACCCAAAATAATCAAACTTTGCCATTATGACGTGAATTTTTGCCAGATCCTACATTCAAACTTTTAATCAATGGAATTAATTTTAAAAAATTGATTTACTCTATATAAATTTCAAATAGATTTAAATTATTTTACAAATCGGAGATAATATAAGTTTTATTTCGGGGAAGGTCCCCCAATTATGGACTAGTGAGTGTCCCCAACGGTGGACCAGTGAGTATCCCCAATGATGGACCAATGAGTGTCCCCAATGATGACTAGGGAGTGTCCCCAATGATGGACTAGTGGGTGTCCCCAATGATGACAAGTGAGTGTCTCTATGATGGACCAGTGAGTGTCCCCAATGATGTACCAGTGAGTGTCCCCAATGATGGACCAGTGATTGTCCCCAATGATGGACTAGTGAATGTCCCCAATGATAGACCAGTTAGTGTCCCCAATGATAGACCAGTTAGTGTCCCCAATGATAGACCAGTGAGTGTCCCCAATGATAGACCAGTGAGTGTCCCCAATGATGGACCAGTGAGTGTCCCCAATGATGTACCAGTGAGTGTCCCCAATGATGGACCAGTGATTGTCCCCAATGATGGACTAGTGAATGTCCCCAATGATAGACCAGTTAGTGTCCCCAATGATAGACCAGTTAGTGTCCCCAATGATAGACCAGTGAGTGTCCCCAATGATAGACCAGTGAGTGTCCCCAATGATGGACCAGTGAGTGTCCCCAATGATGTACCAGTGAGTGTCCCCAATGATGGACCAGTGATTGTCCCCAATGATGGACTAGTGAATGTCCCCAATGATAGACCAGTTAGTGTCCCCAATGATAGACCAGTTAGTGTCCCCAATGATAGACCAGTGAGTGTCCCCAATGATAGACCAGTGAGTGTCCCCAATGATGGACCAGTGAGTGTCCCCAATGATGTACCAGTGAGTGTCCCCAATGATGGACCAGTGATTGTCCCCAATGATGGACTAGTGAATGTCCCCAATGATAGACCAGTTAGTGTCCCCAATGATAGACCAGTTAGTGTCCCCAATGATAGACCAGTGAGTGTCCCCAATGATAGACCAGTGAGTGTCCCCAATGATGGACCAGTGAGTGTCCCCAATGATGTACCAGTGAGTGTCCCCAATGATGGACCAGTGATTGTCCCCAATGATGGACTAGTGAATGTCCCCAATGATAGACCAGTTAGTGTCCCCAATGATAGACCAGTTAGTGTCCCCAATGATAGACCAGTGAGTGTCCCCAATGATAGACCAGTGAGTGTCCCCAATGATGGACCAGTGAGTGTCCCCAATGATGGACCAGTGATTGTCCCCAATGATAGACCAGTGAGTGTCCCCAATGATAGACCAGTGAGTGTCCCCAATGATAGACCAGTTAGTGTCCCCAATGATAGACCAGTGAATGTCCCCAATGATGGACCAGTGAGTGTCCCCAGTGTAACACCTAGGACGGTCCGGTTGGTCACGGTGGATCCCTGCCACCCGATCCGCCCCGCTCTTAACCTAACTGATGTGTATTGCACTCGCAGTTGTGGTCCTGCCTGACCGGCTTGTAGTCTGGGAACGTGGCGTCAACCCAACACGCCCCAGGGTCAATCCTCAGACCATCATCACAAGCATCAACATTATCATCTTCTTCATCATCCACATCATGGTTCTGGGATTCACTCGGGCGTCCCACTTTTCAAACTAGACACGACCCGTTAGTGAATTAGCTCTCTGGTTTATACAACGCTTTATTTACTTACGAACCATGTCGGGGGACGTGCGGAATAGGCGTCAGGCTCACATAGGCTGGCTATCCAGTGACGGAGAGGCTGTGGTTACAAATATCTGCCTGGTGCACTCAAGGTGTTTTTTCACTGAATCTTTCCCTATGCTCCTTCCACGCAAATAAGGGTACATTTCCTCCTAGGGCCGCTTACCCACTGGATACACGCATTGGTTTGGAAACAATCTTTTCATACAATTACCTTGAATAAATGTTCTATGATGTGGAATATTATCAGATTATTATTACTAGCACCGCGTCTTACTACCCGTAAGCGTTATACGCACTTACGCTAATGTGTAATGGTATGGGTGATTGTGAGATGAAATGGAGGACCTACAGTTTAACGTGGAATCCGAACCACGGTGGAGGCCTGGCATTCCCCAAATTCACCACAATATCATCAGACAAAACAAGAAAATCATGAAAAAAAATATAATCTTTTCCCAAACACACAGAAACTTATTAAATCACGCATGCACAGTTTTCTTTGCTTTTCAAACATTTCTATCGAAAATTATACATCCGCACTTCGTCAAACAATAATAGTTAGATGTACGAGGAAAAAAAATTCCTTTTCTAAAACTATGTTTGGGTCTGTTGGGACGTTCCAATTTAAAAAAATGTAAACATCCTAGTCGAACAGTTTTTCTTGTTCGTCGAGCAAAATGTTTTGTTCGGTGTTGATTTTGTTTCGACCAGTGAGTAGGTGGCCTAGCTCTCTCTCTCTCTCCCTTCTATACAATTAGTGTAATTTAATGCGGATTGTCTAAAAGGGAGGTAAAGGTACAGCATGTAAATAGCTAGTACACTCAACACTAAGGTAATTAACGACATTTTCTAAGGGGCAGTAGTTGGGAGGAAAGCTTGGGTGAGAATTAATGCACCCGCACTAGCTTGGAGAGTTGATATGAAAGCCACGATGATGAATCAATCATTCCGAAGAATTTACGGACAACTTTTATGTATAGTTTCTAAATCAATTAATCATATAAATACATGACTTGCAGCCTAAATTAACTATTGGATATGGTATATAACTATTACAACCTGTCCCTGCTTACTAAGTCATCACTGTGAAAGAGGAACTTCAATATCAAACAAATACAGTTTGATCCCTTGGCGAGAATCTGAGCCAGGCCTTTAGCTCAGTAGACAGATAAGCTACCAAATTAACTAAGGGATTAAATAGTGTATATCTAGATGTCAGTACTGGGCGTGCAGTATTAGGCGTCTGGCCTACGTGTTTAGAAAGTTCACGTTATTAAATAATACAATACAAAATAATAAAAATTCAGTATATTTGAGATAACGACATCAAATAGTCCACCTGTGTTCACATGGATAGAGGCATCAGGATCACCTTATCTGGTATGTGGGTATTGTGAAGGTCGGGGGGGAGGGCGGGGTTGAATTCCAACCAGAGAGCATATGCTTCACCGGAATCCTAATCTGTGGTTTAGCAGAGAAAGTATTGAAAGAGTCGGAAGCAGGATTCTGGTCGAAGAATCTTAAAACAAAATAACAATAGTCTAACAACATGTCAAACCTTATAGTATTTTATCCGTGTTATTTTATAGGTAGCTTCTATTTATAATTAATAAAAAAAAGTGACAGCTGCAGATTACATGACTTGATTTATACATATATTAATTAAATGGTTGTAGAAATATAGTCTTCCTATCTGAATCTTGCCATGGTAGTCCAACTTCATGTCAGTCAATCATTTTGTGACAGTATAAGTTGATAACATTATTGTCCAGTTTTGTTGAGCCAAGCTGGACAGCAAAAATTTCAAAATAAACCAATATATTTGAAATACAAACATTTTTGTTTATTAATGTTTATATCTTGATAATTTTGAGTAAAATGATATTGTAAAACATTACAACAACACCCTCTTCAATCATTTCTATCAATAAATTCGTTTAAATATGTTGATATTTAGTAGCTATTTCTGGCGCTTCTTAAATAGTGTATATTATTATGTCAACTCTGTTTGAACTGAAAACTCGGGTTTGTGTTGCTATCTGGCACAACAGAAACAGTTCCCTATAAGATTATACAAGTCCTCGTCACAAGACCAATATTTGATTTTCAACTCAACTAACCAGCAGTCAGCACAGACGGGAGACAGCTGACAAGTGTAGATAAGTCAATTAGGTTATCTCACTGTGGTAAAAGTTGCTCAATGTCAACATTTCACTTAGTTGGTCCGTCACAGCGTGAAAACATACATTATTATAACTGTATTTCCACTGGCTATCTCCAGTTGATCTTGGTGTCAGAACCCTCCACAAAGTCCTATTGTTTATATAAACAGAGACTTACATTTTCGTTTCTTCAATCTCGTTTTGTCAAGGGGTAAGAACGATACAAGTCCATCAATAGACAATATATTTATTCAATTATTTGTTTCAGTGTAACGCGTATTACTTCCCGTTTGGACTAACCACATTACACTTTATGGATATGGGTAAGGAAGGGAGATTTTATGGAAATATATTCATATTTTGTGTAGTAATATTGAGAAACCATTTATAAAAATCCATCCTAATAGTACAATCTGGGATTTGAGCCCGGACCTCTTCGTCTCCGCCAAACCAAACTAAACGTGTATGATATATAGTCCAGTTGTGGGGTGGATATGTAAACATTATAAACATTATAAATGTTACATCGACCCCCAAAAATAAACTTAACATGCGTGTGATGTGGTACAGCCCAATTTTTATGAATAGGTTATTTTGATTAAAAACATATTTTTTCAGACAAAATAGATAGTAGTTTACTATATTATTAGTATTAGTATATAGTTACTAGCCATATCTATCAAAATTTACAGCGGCATTTCAAATGACTTGACGTATGAATAGGGGATAATCTCTAGGCCTATAGTAACTTTTAAAACTTTCAGACAAAGCCCTTCCTATGAAAATTGTGCTATAAGACATCCGTGCCTTATGGTCGAGTGAGAGAGTTGTTTTCCTCTCTCTCTGCTGCGCTGTTATCTGTGTAATGGACGGCGCGTGGCAGTAGACGGGATAATTCACTCACGGAGGGAAATGTATCTATCTCTACATGGGCTCCTAGCAGTGGAGCGCTCTGCTGTATCTTCTCAGAAACACCACTACTGACAGTCTCTTCGTTAGCTAAGCTGCCGTGTTATTCCTCGTACACACAAGATTATTTCTTTCATTTGATTCAGCAGAGAAACCTACTCGTATCAGTGGACACGCAGTCTGATCCGCCAACCTCATATGATCTGGTTTGCCGGTGATGTGGAGATCTACTTCTCACTAGGAACTCTAGGAATTCTAGGTTCGAGTCCCGAGACACAGATGTTCCCTTGTAAAGTCGTATCAAACTTGGATGTTCCCGTGTAAAGTAGTACCCATCTTAGATGTTCCCTTGTAAAGTAGTACCCACCTTAGATGTTCCCTTGTAAAGTAGTACCCACCTTAGATGTTCCCTTGTAAAGTAGTACCCATCTTAGATGTTTCCTTGTAAAGTAGTACCCATCTTAGATGTTCCCTTGTAAAGTAGTATCCAGCTTAGATGTTCCCTTGTAAAGTCGTATCAAACTTGGATGTTCCCTTGTAAAGTAGTATCCAGCTTAGATGTTCCCTTGTAAAGTCGTATCAAACTTGGATGTTCCCGTGTAAAGTAGTACCCACCTTAGATGTTCCCTTGTAAAGTAGTACCCACCTTAGATGTTCCCTTGTAAAGTAGTACCCATCTTAGATGTTTCCTTGTAAAGTAGTACCCATCTTAGATGTTTCCTTGTAAAGTAGTACCCATCTTAGATGTTCCCTTGTAAAGTCGTATCAAACTTGGATGTTCCCGTGTAAAGTAGTACCCATCTTTAGATGTTCCCTTGTAAAGTAGTACCCATCTTAGATGTTTCCTTGTAAAGTAGTACCCATCTTAGATGTTCCCTTGTAAAGTAGTACGCATCTTAGATGTTCCCGTGTAAAGTAGTACCCACCTTAGATGTTCCCTTGTAAAGTGGTATCCACCTTAGATGTTCCCTTGTAAAGTAGTACTCACCTTAGATGTTTCTTTGTAAAGTAGTACCCACCTTAGATGTTTCCTTGAAAAGTAGTACCCACCTTAGATGTTCCCTTGTAAAGTAGTACCCACCTTAGATTGTTCCCTTGTAAAGTAGTACCCATCTTAGATGTTTCCTTGTAAAGTAGTACCCATCTTAGATGTTCCCTTGTAAAGTAGTATCCACCTTATATGTTCCCCTGTAAAGAAGTACCCACCTTAGATGCTCCCTTGTAAAGTGGTATCCACCTTAGATGTTCCCTTGTAAAGTAGTACTCACCTTAGATGTTTCCTTGTAAAGTAGTACCCACCTTAGATGTTTCCTTGAAAAGTAGTACCCACCTTAGATGTTCCCTTGTAAAGTATTATCCACCTTAGATGTTTCCTTGTAAAGTAGTATCCACCTTAGATGTTTCCTTGTAAAGTGGTATCCACCTTAGATGTTCCCTTGTAAAGTGGTATCCATCTTAGATGTTCCCTTGTAAAGTAGTACCCACCTTAGATGTTCCCTTGTAAAGTAGTACCCACCTTAGATGTTTCCTTGTTAAAGTAGTACCCACCTTAGATATTCCCTTATAAAGTAGTATCCACCTTAGATGTTCCCTTGTAAAGTAGTACCCACCTTAGATGTTTCCTTGTAAAGTAGTACCAACCTTAGATGTTCCCTTGTAAAGTAGTACCCACCTTAGATGTTCCCTTGTAAAGTAGTACGCACCTTAGATGTTTCCTTGTAAAGTAGTACCCACCTTAGATATTCCCTTATAAAGTAGTATCCACTTTAGATGTTCCCTTGTAAAGTAGTACCCACCTTAGATGTTCCCTTGTAAAGTAGTATCCACCTTAGATGTTCCCTTGTATAGTGGTACCCACCTTAGATGATCCCTTGTAAAGTAGTACCAGCCTTAGATGTTCCCTTGTAAAGAAGTACCCACCTTAGATGTTTCCTTGTAAAGTAGTACTAACCTTAGATGTTCCCTTGTAAAGAAGTACCCACCTTAAATTTTTCACAAGTTTATTTTATACAATTTATTAAAATAGACCTATGTTTTGAATTGATAACATTTTATATTATTTTTAGTTTATTTATTATCTAAAGGTTTTTCTTAACACACCCCAAAGCTAAACCGTCAACTCTAGGTTACATATTAGTAACACGTTAGGAAGTTTGAAGTTGGAAGTTACTTTAATGACTTAGACACTTTTAATATGTTCATACGTCAGCTATGGGATCTGCAACCGTACATTTTTACATATTGTTTCAATACCTATAAAATACTCCTTTAAAATAGGCCTATGTTTGTATTTTCAACATGGTTCTGTTTCTTGTCAGAGTAGAGACTTCTAGGTAACTATATGACATACTAGGATGGATATGTGGGGTTCAAAGTCTGATCAATAGTATCGCGATAATTTAAAATAATAAAACACCGGAGAAAGTATGATTATAGTAATACCTTTTCAAATTCATGTCTAGTATAGTATTTCTTTATGACCTTCTTTCAAACTTTCACGATGCCCCTGCTGACCCTTTGTGTCACACCGGTTGAAAAACTCTGGCCTAAACTAATGGCTATAATAATTAGATTAGGGGTAAGGACGGGGGAGGATTAAGAAAATCGAAAGCATTATGTTTTGATCAAAACGCATTTTTAGCTTCGACGCTAAATATGGATCAGCATAGGTGATTGGAATAGTGAATCTTTGTTAGGTGTTGTGGATGAAGATTTTTATGACTGCTCTTCATGCTTATAAAAGGCTACCGCATTACAACGTACAACAAAACACTCGTGGTCAAGTATGTTGGAAACCCCTCTTGAGTGACTGCATGTTCTAAGGCTGGGGTGGACAACCCAGTGAGTGACGAGTTAACAATACAAGTGTGGCAAATTTGGGTTTGCTAGCTCTCACAGAAAAATATACTTTTTCCTAAATACGTGTGCTGGTTATAGCTTGCTATTCCCTGTAATCATTTCCCAAGCGCACCGAGTTGATATATTCAGACAATGTGTGTGCAGTTGTCAAACAAAGGGATTGTCAAATCTCGCTCTAAGCTCTCCTACTTCTTCAACTTGAGCATTTTTAATTTATTGTATCTAAGGCAGTTGTAACTGAGTAGTGAGAGTGTTTCGACTAAACTTGTTCAAACATTGTGTTTTGTTTCAAATGTTCGATTGAGAAACATAATTTCTCAATTTTTACATGGTGCGGAGACTTTCCGTTCTCATTCGTCACCCCTATTAGTTCGAGCCCTGGTTGGGTGTATTAAGGATGTTCTTTTCCTAAATAGTTTCTCAATCTACTTCCACGCAAATACTGGTACACTGCTTCAAATTCAACCTTTCTAATACAAATACCACTAGATTAATATGTAAATATACGTTTATCCTGAATAGATAGTAGGCCTACGTAAGTCACGCTGTTAAAAAAAAAGTATGTCGGTAGATTACCTAAATTATATGGTCATGATTTTTTCGACTTAAAGGGGCGTAAAATTGACTCTGCTCACTATATAAAGTTCGTTAAATGTGGAAAACATACCGTTACTTGAAAATACACATTTTAGATAACATTTAATTTATTTTTATGAATTTTTCAATAAATCCTGAACTTCCACCTGTTAAATTTCGCAGCAGTATTTGTTCTTGAGTGCACCTGTGTTCAATGCACAACTACCTGCGTGAGAACAAATCATTTCCATGAATATATATATATATATATAT
>CABFVX010005717.1:1864-25047 GCA_902151425.1 Timema shepardi | reverse complement strand
TATATATATATATATAATATTTGCCCGTGACAATAACAAATACTCGACCCATATCCTTCCACAAGTGTCCTGTTATAACCAGCTGTGTTGTTATTGTTGGAAGGACAAGGCGACCAAAAAGGAGCTCAGAGAAAGACTGTCCTAATGTCAAAATCCCACTAAACCCACTTTGGAGGCCACATGGTCTAAGGCGTCATTCTCACAATATTCTAGACTCCTGAAGACAGGGAGAGATGGGACTCAATTACCGTTCGGGTGTACCGAAGGTGGTTTTTCCTAAATGGTTTTCCTCTCTTCCTCTACGCAAATGTGGGTAGACTTACTTTAAATTAAACCTTTCTCACCCTAACATGTCAGCATTAATAGCACATATGAGTACAACCTGAACAGGTAGTAAGACACTGTGCTAGAAAAACTAATTTGCTATAATGTACTTGTATAATTGAAGATTACTTAGAGAAAAAATCTTTATTTGTTGTTAATAGGGCTATAGGGATTTATAATAATGGCGTAAATGGGATTGAGATGAGGGAGGAACAGTTTTTGGGAGAACGAACTTGTATTTTCTTGAAAGGAGAGTGGGAAATAGTTTAGTAAAAATACACCTTCAGTACAACCTAGTGAGTGCTCTACTGAGTGACGAGAACACTCACCAGTGCCAGTGAGTGCTCTACTGAGTGACGAGAACACTCACCAGTGCCAGTGTAGTGCTCTACTGAGTGACGAGAACACTCACAAGTGCCAGTGAGTGCTCTACTGAGTGACGAGAACACTCACCAGTGCCAGTGAGTGTTCTACTGAGTGACGAGAACACTCACAAGTGCCAGTGAGTGCTCTACTGAGTGACAAGAACACTAACAAGTGCCAGTGAGTGCTCTACTGAGTGACGAGAACACTCACCAGTGCCAGTGAGTGCTCTATTGAGTGGTGAGAACAATTCACAGCCACAGTTCCAAAGAACTCTGATTACCATGGATACATTCCACGCCTCGCCACTGTTACAATGCCACTATGTATCCATCAGCCAATCAAAATGTCACTAGCCTTGTGGTATAGAGACCATAAAACCTGGCTACTGACCCGGAAGTCCTGGGCTCAGTTCCCAGCTAGTACCGGGGGATTCTTCTCGAACGAGGACAAATTCTCATGGTCACCAGTGTTTAGTTAATTAGGCTTGAGCTAGGTTAATATCTTAATTGGCTCTACCCCATAATATTCACTATCATCCTCTCATCTCATCTGGACATGGAAAGAGCCTCCACGGAAAATATGTAGGCCTACAATTAGTACATTCGGGCGTCTTCCGGGAAACGGTACATTATTACGGGCTAATATTTCCACTACCGGGCTAAGGTGATATAGCCCAGGCACGTCATTATATTATAGTCAAATTGTTGCTAGATGCAGCCCCAGTGGTCGCGCCACGGCCTTCTATTCTTGGTCAGAGCTTGGCTCCGTAGTTAGCCCGGTGCTGCTCTCGACCAGCAAGAAGCTCCCCCACTTGGTGTCAAGATAGCAGGGTACAGAGGAGGGAGGGAGTGTGGTTTGTAGAGCGCGTATTCAACTCGGAAACACCTGGGCACTGAGATCACAAACAGAGAGGAGGAGAGCGATTACTTTGCTTCTACTGTTCAACCACTCTTTGTACAAAGACAATAGGTCACGGACGATTATTATTATCATCAAGGGTTTCCTATTTATCTTTTACTTTATGACACCCTTACAAACTAGCTTAACTCAACACTGAACATAATATCTGACAACTAGGAAAAGTTACTTGAGCTATTTACACGTACTCATTCTTCAAGTCGTTTGGTAGGCAGTTGTCAATATCGATGGATATAATCAATAAACTACTTATGAAATAATATAAATAATATATTAAAATAATATCAATATTGACAGCAAAAATAAAAAAAGTTAGCATTTTACAAAAATGCTTCTAATATTAATTTGTTTTCTTCTTCGTTCTTCTTTATAAAACTTTGGCCTGTTCCATTCCAAGGGCTCTAAAGACCGTCCTTTCTTCTTCACCTCGGTCTTCAAGGTCTCTCTGTCTATTAGCGATGTATTAGTGCTTTTTCTCAATACTCACATTTTTTCGTTTTGTCCAGGATTCGAACCCAAGGTTCCTTAGTTCAGTAGGTTGACTATGCTCTGAATGTGGATTGACAAGAGGGTGTCTAACAGGATTTTGTGGGGGTTCATTGGGGGAAGATACAACTTAGTGATTTATCACTGCTGTTTTCCTTGTGTATGTGAGGAATGCCAGGCCTCCACCGTGGTTCGGATTCCACGTTAAACTGTAGGTCCTCCATTTCATCTCACAATCACCCTACCATTTCACATTAGCGTAAGTGCGTATAACCCGAACGGGTAGTAAGACGCGGTGCTAATAATAATAATGTTTTCCTTGTGATCTCTTTATGCTAATACGGGGCTTTCCCTACAAATTACCTTCCTCATCTTTATCCCTGGGATGTTACAGTCTTATAATTTAGATTAAGATCGTAATAAATCTTCTTTTGAACATAATAAGTATCAGAAAACATTAAAATAATGCTCAAAGTATGTTGGGTTGGGTATAATATAGACGGTTTTACCCAAAGATCTGTAAATATATAATGATTGGGTTCGTGCATGATTCCATGGGAAAACACTGACTTTTTTAGGCATTCACTTAGACACTCAATTTACATATAATAATTATTAGTCTTTTTAATTAAAGAAAAGCAAGAAATGCAAACACATAAACTACCTTATAAAAAAAATTAGCATAAAATGAAATCGTTACTAATGATTCTTATCGTGTTTGATGTTGATATAAGCTTTCAGTTTTTCAATCAGGGTTTATTTATGAGTATGGGGGGTACTGTGAGAATTAGTACTCTTAACTAAACCAAAGTTTGTAAATTCTGAGGGTGACCTGGTGGTCTAGGGGTAAGGTGTCAGACTTCTATGCTGGTGGCCGGGGTTCGATCCCCGGTCCCGGCAAAGATTTATCTGATTACCAAACCCTTGCTTCACCTCTGACAAAACATCTTGTGAATGTGAGGAATGCCAGGTCTCCACCGTGGTTCGGATTCCACGTTAAACTGTAGGTCCTCCATTTCATCTCACAATCACCCTACCATTACACATTAGCGTAAGTGCGTATAATCCGAACGGGTAGTAAGACGCGGTGCTAATAATAATAATAAATTATGAGCACTATAATTAGTTTCTAACAATACACACCGTATCATTGTTAAATAATTTGTGCCAATAATTTAATTGACACTAGCACACAATTATTAAGTATTATTTTATTTTAACTTAATATTTGTAATCTCAGAAAGTCCCAAATAGCCATCCACCTGTTCCTGCCCGTTCGCTCGCCCTTAGATGTGATATAATACCCCTCCACTCTCACCCATAACATGACCTGTTGATTTGAGTTCTCCTTCTATCCACCCCTGGGTGTTCATTTTATGACCGTAATGGAGGTTCCTCTAAACTCTGAGGGTAAGTGATGAAGAGTGAAAGGAAAGAGGGGGGAAATGGGGTTAGAGCCTGCAACCCTGAACACCTGTTGAAATTGGGAAAATGTTTGTAGGCCTGTCTCTCTGTCTATGTACTGCGTTCGTTGTGTGGGAGAGTTTATAACAACAGGTGTCGACTTGTTCCCCTCTTCTTCACCCCTCTCTAAGCACTTCATTTCTCCATCCTTCTTGATCTGCCAAACACTTGTGTCCATATTGCTGCGGAGCTAACCATGACTCACTGGTCTTATTGTCTTTACACACTAGCCACTCCTGAGCGACGCACAAGTTTCCCTGATCATTACTTATTTGGCTAATATCATAGCAATAATTGACTTGTACTGACTCAAGTATGATAACCTTGACTTTTTGTATAGAGCATAAAACTAAAAAAGTCAGCTAAGTGCAGTCTCAACCACGTTTTACTAACCGCCCATACTTTCCTATAATTTATACTAAATTTGAATACATTTATTCTAAAGGTTTATTTATTTTGATGATCTGACATGACCGAACTGTTGGGTATAAGATCGGGGTTTGAATCCCGAAAGAGTGTACTGTGAATATTTAAATAAAACAAAATTCCCACTATATTTACGTAAATGTGGGTTCGTTTCCTTTAAATTCTACCTTCCTCATAGCTCCTCTATTAGGCTGGTTTCCCTCCAACGAGTCCTGAGTCAAGTCTGACTCACCGCTTGAGACAAGTACGTATTGTATTTGATAGCACGATGGTGGACCAACACCTTTCACACCGACGAGCCGAGTCACTCCGAGTCTAACCGAGTACGACCAAGTCTAACCGAGTCCAACCGAGTCTAGCCGAGTCAAGAGTCCATAATGCGGCAGATTACAGCTTTCGTCAGTCCAGCCGAGTCAAGTTTAGTATTTCTACGTGCTTTCTAAAGGCTAACAGCATGGACACTGAACACCTCATTGTTATAGTTCAGGAGAATCCTGCCATTTATAACCCATCCTAAACATTGGGATAGAAATGCTGTTTCCGCTATTAGTAAACAAATAGCAGAGCGTATGAATTCATCTGATAAATTGAACACATTTTTTATTAGCATTGTGCATTAGGAATAATAAAAGCCCCGTATTTTGTCGTGACACGTGATAATATGAAATTTGCTTATACAACGATATTACGAAATAGCTCCTCTCCATACTGGAATAACAAAGTGAACGAGAATTATTATTTTATTTAGAATATGAATACAATTATTTGTTTTTGGAGTTGGGCTGTCTTTCTATTCGTGACCTGTAATCTCAACAATGCATAGGAGGACTAAACTAGTGAAATACCAAGAATGTTTTCATAGATATTTCAGTGTATATCACAAAAACTAAGAAGAGTTATACAATTATTTACAAACGATGCTACTTAGTATGATATAAGTTCCTGGGTAAACTACCCATCTCTACTATATTCCTGAACCATGCAGAGGTATTTAGTTTGACAACATACTCTGAGGAAGTACCGGACACAACTGTCCTGCTAGTCAGCCAATTTGTCCCTGGATGAACACCGGTTCATGAACCGGCCGTTCATCCCTAACTGGAATTTACATGGTCAGTACAGAAGACATTGTTTTAGGACTAGGAATATAATCGTAAGCTAGACGGCCGTCCTAAGTTGATACTGTTCCTAGTTTCAACTACGCACTTCTGTAGCTGCATATTCTCAATTTTGAGTGTACACTCTGTTCACATGTTGTTGGTTCTCAACATAAATATACCTCATTCAATTTGTTTAACTTATACAATTAATTAATTATAGTATCTAGAAATATCACCAAATGGTTGATGGTTTATTTAAGCACCACATCTTATAACACTTCGGGCTGTACGCCGAATAATTGATAGTAGATACATAGCATTTTTTTAAACTTAATTGAACTGAAAATAACATAATTTTTGTGGTACGCTAGGAATAATTAACGATTTTGTAGAAAGTAGTCTTAAATTATTTATTTGTAGTAAATACTATTGACAACGTAAAAACCATTCTGAGAAAATTTCACTCATTTTATAACACTATAATGAACATAAAAGAGTATAATTCAATTATCTATGCCATGTACCATGAACTACACCATATCCCCTTGCCAAGCAAGTGCTCCCTGAGCCGTAAGAAAATATTCCTTCAAAATGTCTCAAAGACTCAAAGCAAGAACGAGAGCCCTTACGTTAGCGTATTTAAGACCAAGCAATGTAGGAACGTTTTCGTTCTCAATGAGAAAAGCTCAATTTAATTGTTCTTCATTGTCATTTTGAGTCTTTCGAATGAAATTGTGAAGAACGCAAGCACACTTAATAGTATTTTCAGTAAGCTCGACACTTGTTTCTATAGAATTTTGAAACAAAGCAGATTTCCTAGCGAGAATACCAAAGGCACACTCAACAGATCTTCTCGCACGTGATAATCTGTAGTTAAATATCCTTTTCTCAAAGTCTAGGTTTTTTCGAGGAAATAGTCTCATCAGGTTAGTTTTCAAGGAGAATGCCTCATCACCCACAAAATAGAAGGGCACCTCGATGTCAGTACCCGGTATTATCTCTGGTTGGGGAGTACTTAAGTTCCCATTTTTAAATGCATTTCCCATCGCCGAATTGGCAAATATAGTTCTGTCACTATGTCGTCCATAAGCCCCTACGTCAATTAGAATGAAGTTATAATTTGTATCTGCCACTGCGATCAATAAAATGGAATGGTAATTCTTATAACTGTAGTAAAGTGGTCCAGCGTCTGGTGGACCCTTGATGTGGTATTGTTTGCCATCGATGCTGCCTATACAGTTTGCATATTCCACTGTTCAAAGAAATCAGTTGCAATACGTTTCCATGTGCATATACTTGGCACAGTCATGAACTTGGGTTGTAGAACCCTCCACACAGCTTTACTTACGTCTGTCACTATGTTATGGATTGTTGATATCCCCATGTGGAATGCATAGCTTAGGGATGTAAACGTTTAACCAGTAGCCAGATATCTATTAAAAACATTTCAAGAGTGTGTTCACAACTATTTTCTTGTTTTCAGAGGAAATGGTCAAAGAGAAATGACATCACAGGAGTAAACTACATGAGGAAGAAACGTAAGGTGAAAGAACTCCCATCAGGTTCTGATAGAAAGAAGACAATATCCTGGACATATTTCAACGAGATGGAATTCCTAGACACCTATCTGCAACAACGATTGTCTTCAGGAAATGTGCCAGAACTAATAGAGCAGGAGATTGAGGAAAATACTAATAAGACACAGAAAAGCTTGGACATAGACACAACTGTATCCGAGTGATAGAAGCTGGTCCAAGTGCACCTAGTGTGGGGGAAGTACGACCCTCACCCACCAAATAGAGGCGTGTCCAGAAAATGCCAAAAGATGACAACATTGACATGTAGTATATCGAACAATTAAAAGCAACTAACAAAAGTGTGGAAGATAACACCGACCTTGACAGGTTGTTCTTCCTCAGTTTACTACCTCTCATTAAAGAACTTTCCCCATATGATAATTTGGAATTCCGAACATAATTCATGACACTTCTGAAATAAAAACTTTTTTCACTGCAGCAAGGAATGATGTCTTGGGAAAGTACATCAAGCAATCAATCTGGTCCCCCCATGTCCTCCGAGCCACTCCTTTCGAACAATGCTTCGCCAGAGGGAAGTTTGTATTACAACTTGGAGCACGGTATCAAATATTATTTTTAGCATTGGGTTATAATGGTTCTTAAGATAAAAAAAAACCATCAACATTTTTAATCATTATTTACTACCGAAGACAAGTAAACATCTTACCGTGTAATAATAATAATAATAATAATAAATACCCCATGTATATGTATATGAAATAAATTTAAAGACATACATGGCAATTTTTTTTACTTGTAGAGCTATATTGTAAACATACGTGATCTATTCCCTTTTGAACGCAAAATCATATTAGTTATAATCTTACAGCAACTTTCTTTCTAGTTTTATGTTATGATTCGATTAGTTAGAAGTCAACAAATCAAAGGGCATTCAATATACCTAAAATGTATACATATTTTCTTACCTTAGAAATATTGTGTTTCCTTCTTCACATGAAATTGATGCCCGGTAGTTTTTGTTTTTCTCATTTATCTCTTCATATAAAGCAGTGAGTGCTACATACTGTTCTTCACTCATTAGAAAATAATTATAGAATTTTTTGGGGTCAGTTAAAAGATCTGGAAACAAGTGTGAAAAACTACTAAAGGTGCATCGTTTCACATTAATTGGTGAATCCACATTAAGCCACGTCTTTTTAGACGTCTACGCCAGCGTCTCCATACAATTGTATTTATAGAAATCGCTAGGATTGCATACATCTTGCACGAGCTCTTTGATCAAACTAGTTGACTCGATGACTCGACTCAGCAGTGAAAAAGGCCTTGACTCTAGAGTCAGACTGGACTCGACTCGGGACTCGGTGTGTAAACAGCCTTAGTGTTAATACACGACTAGCTCGAACGATCTGTAAGGCGTTGTGGACGCACCTAAGCATAGCTATAAATACCAAATTACATCAAAAGTTATTGAAAATGTTACGTTGACACTGAAAAGTCCGTTAAATCGAGATATAGGCTATAATTTTTTAGAGGAAAATGACCTTTTGATAAGGGTATGGAGCTCGTGACTTTGTGGAGTCCTTACATTTTGTGAACAAGGACAAAAATAGTGAGATTTATTCACATGCCTACATGTAGTTTTTTAATGGTGTTGAATGTGGGGAATGCCAGGCCTCCACCGTGGTTCGGATTCCACGTTAAACTGTAGGTCCTTCATTTCATCCCACAATCACCCTACCATTACACATTAGCGTAAGTGCGTATAACCCGAACGGGTAGTAAGACGCGGTGCTAATAATAATAATAATAATAATAATTTAATGGTATCGGTATGGTTTTTTAACTGCTAAAAGTGAGCTGGATTATTCCCATTTTGCGTCTTTCTGGAAAATGTAATTAAATAAAGTATGTTTTATAATGATTTTGCATGTTACTCTGAGTTAGAGTGAAATAATTTTTGTCAGCTAGCTAAACGTCCAGTACATTTGAAATTGTGAATTAAAAGACTCGTAAGAAATAATATATTATTTAGCCTTGAAAACGTAAGTGCAATAATCCATGTTTGTAAATAACGTTCTAGTTTTTTTATTTGAACTGACAGTAAAATATGCGAATATATAATTTAATGGTTAGATGTAAAGTTTATAATATTCATAGATTATGATCACAGCTTACAGGCGGGCCTTGCGTTTAGATGCTGAGATTTCAAGGCCATTCGAGATAAAATGAAAAGTATTATAGGTAACGGTTTTATTAAAAAATATATAATATATCAGGACTAGTAATCACACGAAATACAAGATTATAGTTCTACTTGCATACACAAATGTGTCTCTAGTAATATCTATTGTTGGGGCTGTACCGCATGATGTTGGTTGGTAGGTTATCTTTTTAGAAAACACAAACATATTTTAATGTGGTAAACATTTATAACATTTTACTTTATTTTTAGTGTTATTTTAAGTCTTAAAATATATATATATATATATATTTTAAGTCTTAAAATATATATATATATATATATATATCAAAAGTCCCATTTGCAGACAATTAAACTTGACGTATGAATACGTGAATGTAGATCTAGTAACTTTTCTACCATAACATAATACCCTTTTATCCCTTGTGTCCTTTTTTAATTGTTCTATTTTTAACTGTTTAATACATTTTTATATTTTTTACCCTTTAAAAACCAATTAAATTTGATCCTTTATAAGCCTTTTTACACTTATTTAACTTTTTCACTCTTTTTACCCTAAAATACTTCTCGGACAAAGTCAGGTATTTCACGCTAGTTTGTTATAAAATTGTTAAAACCTTTTTATGCAATTTGACTTTTTGTTTGTTGGTTCAAGTAAATATATGTTTTTTGAGTTTATGTTCACCATGCACCATAGTATAATAAAAACAAACTTGATTTTTTCTTTAGCCAGGACAGAAAGCTTAACGAAAATGATTCTTTTTTGTAACCGTGGACACATAAAGTAGATCTTCGCCAATATTTTTGAATTAATGTATTCATAAAAACACCAATTTTGAAATTGTCTCTATTAAGAAAGTAGAAATCATATTTTGTCCATCCTGATACAAATCGAACTTTCCTATTAATACAATATTTCAGTCTTTAATTCACACTTTGCTTTCAAACCATAAATACGTGAACTAAGACTAATATAGACTAAGAGAATTAAAAGCTTTCGGTAATAACCTTACATTTTGTCATAAAGAATATTTCATAATTAATATAAAATATTCATAAAGGGAAAAAAAACATTGGAGATGCCGGGGATCGAACCCGGGGCCTTTCACATGCAAAGCGAACGCTCTACCACTGAGCTACATCCCCTTAGACAGGTATGTGTGATTTGTTTAGACTAATATAGACTAAGAAAATTAAAAGCTTTCGGTAATAACCTTACATTTTGTCATAAAGAATATTTCATGATTAATATAAAGCCCTAATGACTTCAATGTGTCTATGGGCCTCAAAACCTTTAATTAATATAAAATATTCACAAACGGAAAAAAATAATAAAAAATTGGAGATGCCGGGGATCGAACCCGGGGCCTTTCACATGCAAAGCGAACGCTCTACCACTGAGCTACATCCCCTGATAGAGATATAAATGATTTGTTTAGACTTTCTAAAAGTAGTCACGCCAATCTAAAAAAAATCCTTGTAGTTGTTGAGTAAGCGTTTTGACACGTTACTGTGAACATGACGGAATACTCGGAGCTGTAGTAGCTGACGTGACAATAAAATATATTGTGTCTGATCTGATAAAAGAATTAAAAAAAACTTTTTGCTGATGTTTGGAGTATGAGCAAATGAAAAGGTAGGCCTATAGTTTTAAACGACCCAAATTATTTTGGGAATTAATAAAATGACGTAGAACCAAATATAATAAATTAAAAACATTTTTTAGGAAAATAGGTTAAAATATTTTTTCAGTGATTATAGTATTTTTTCGAAATTTCATTTAGCATCATCGTTATTTTTGATATTTTCTTTTTTACACAGCATCTTACTAGCAATCTGAGATAACCACATCCATTGTTATAAACGACTTAATCCAAGTGGTAGGGATGATGAGGGTATATTAAAATAAATGTTCCCACAATAACTTAAAGATGTGATGGGATGGTGAATCGTATCTGGAAAACCATGCCATGATTAGAAACATTAACTTTCCTGTCACCGCCAATCCAGGCAATTGCGAGTCAAACACCCTAGACTGAATTACCATGGGTACGAGTATGATGTATAGAGTAATAGGTCATATAAAAATATAGATAAGTATTACATAAAATAGCTCGAATACCAAGCGAGCTAATTCTTAAACAAAAATACGTTATCTCAATTTCTTAATTATTGATATTGGCTGAATCTCAGAGATTTAATAGTTCGTATTTTTTAAATCGAGTTTTATTGGCTAGAGTTTTCTTATCAGGTTGAAAGTCAAAACGTTTTTTTATGGTATAGTTTATATATAAACATGACAAGATAAATACATTATATTTATTATAAATAAACCTTATGTTTCTTATATCAGGACTGTCTACTCTTATGTTTTACAAAAAACACAAGGTCAAAATAGAGCTGATGGTATGAGCTTATTTTTTATTTCCAGACAGCAATAAAAAAGTTACTACTTTCAACTATCTGCTCTATATAAGTTCAGTATTAGCAACCAAACTTTTTTTCCCTCGATGCGGCTTCGGGGGTAGCTGGTTGATGCCACGATGACAGCGACGTTGTGTTCACACGTGTGGGATTTGCCAGAATGGTGGGTTTAGACCATCCCGTGGAATCGTTGGTGACAAGGACAAACAGATGGAAAGGGTGAAGAGGTAGAGGAGTCCCGGCAACACGAATGTCGTGGTGGGAGGTAGGATAGAGTCCCTGCAACGCGAGTCGTGGTGGGAGGTAGAATAGAGTCATGGCAACGTGTGTCGAGGTGGGAGGTAGTATAGAGTCCCGGCAACGTGAGTCACGGTGGGAGGTAGGATGGAGTCCCGGCAACGTGAGTTGCGGTGGGAGGTAGGATAGAGTCATGGAAACGTGAGTCATGGTGGGAGGTAGGATAGAATCCCGGCAACGTGAGTCGTGGTGGGAGGTAGGATAGAGTCCCCGCAACGCGAGTCGTGGTGGGAGGTAGGATAGCGTCCCGGCAAAGTGAGTCGTGGTGGGAGGAAGGATGAAGTCCTGGCAACGCGAGTCGCGGTGGAAGGTAGGATAGAGTCCCGGCAACGCGAGTAGTGGTGGGAGGTAAAGGATGACGGTGGAAGGAGAAGGCGCTAAGACAAAATTGCGCTTTAAGAAACACGACAATTTATTAAACTCTTTTAAACGGCACACCCGGGTTAGGTAGCCAGTCTCTGACCGTGGAATTACCATGTTAAATACCCTTCACTTCTGCCTGGTTTCGTCCAATGGGAGAAAAGGGAGCTTCCCATTGGCGCGGGAAAACGTGAGTGATAGTGGCTGGCAAGCGAGCCAATAGAAAGCGGAGTTCTCGAAATCGAAATCCGAGAGATCGACATCGAGATCTAGATCGACAAAAAGGTTCATACATCGAGACTCCGAGCGGAACACATCGACTAAAGTGCTTCGGTGGCCTTTTAAGGCTTCAGTGAAGTGTCTAGTGAAGTGTTTTCTTTCCTGTTTAAGGGGTCATTGCTTTATAAACTGTTTAAATTTTCATAAACTTGAGTGAAATTAAACTTAAAAACTCTCGGCCCCTTTCAGGGCCAAAAACTCTTAAAAAAATTTTTTTTGCGTGTTTGACGAATGCTAGGGACGGTTTTTTGCCGGTCGGTCGGGACCAAAAAACAAAAACGTGTGAAAAGTGTAAGCAACCTAACCAAAAGTGAAAATGTCCACGGGATTGGACATTGAAGTGACCGAGGAGGAGGATGACGACGAAAGCATGTCTGAGGAGTCAAATGACGAGAGCATGGAGACTCAATCCACAGCAAAAAGCACCACGGATTCCCAACATTCTGGACATTCACAAGACAATACAGGTAACCAGCCTCAAACAATAGTAAACTTTGAGCCGGTCTCATCGTTAAAACGGAAACACCGGACCAAACCAGGAGTTGACGTGCCGGTCACCAAAGCAATAAAGGTAACCAACAAATTCGCTCCACTAGACAGTGGGAAAGATAACACAGCCCTACAGGTCCCCACTATGCAGTCATCAGACGCCACCCACAATGAGGAGCTTCAAGCACAGAATAAGGTAAAAACTCCACCAATAATAATTCCAAATTCGTCGGAGTACAACAACGTAATCAAACTCTTAAAAACCAACCTCAAGGACGAGTACAAACTCCACTGCACGCCACAGGGTATTAAAGTTATTTCAAGTTCCTTAAAGGACTACAGCACACTTCGGAAAGTCTTAAAGGAAACTAACCTAGAACACTTCACATATATGCTACAGAGGGACAGACCCTTCAAGGTAGTGATCAAGGGCCTCCACTCCACCATGCCGAATGAGTCCATAATAGCAGAACTCACCGAAATGGGGTTCAAGCCCATCAACGTGAGGCAACTGTACACAAAATCCACACCAGAGTTAGCAACACCGAGGCCACTCCCCATATTCGTATATACCCTGGAGAAATCACAGGCAGTAGCCGAGATTTACAAAGTCAGGGCAATAAATCACACAGTCGTAAAGATAGAGGAATACAAAAAATCTGAGAGCATAATACTCCAGTGCCACCGCTGCCAACGTTTTTCCCACTCGAAGAACTATTGTTCACAATCACCTAGATGCGTCAAGTGTCTCGGGGAGCACTTGACCACAGAATGTGCAAAAAAAAGACAGAACGACACCGGCACGCTGCGTTAACTGGAAGGGGGAACACGCGGCTAATTATCGAAACTGTCCCGCTCTTATTAGGGAGTTGGAAAAACGTGACAAACGGAAAACATTACCGAAACAAGGGGTGCAAAAACCAGCGGATGTGTCCGCTCCACCAAGACAAGTCACTCACAGACTTAAGACAGACGCCAGACCAACTACATCTTACCCAGCCGAGACTAAGCGGATGTCATACGCTGCAGCAGTCGTCAACCTCCCCCCGAAAAAACCCAGGGAGACCGACGCAAACACCACTGATACTTCCGACATAACTGATCTCTTCCAAATACTTAAAGACATAAATCTTTCAGGACTCCTTACACACCTCAAACTGTACATAGCCAGGCTAAAAACCGCTCCGGACAAAACCACTAAGGCCCTGACTCTCCTAGAAGCCGTCACTGATTTTTACCGTGATGATGAATAATCAAAACCCTCATCCACAAGACTCCATCAACATTATGTTCTGGAACGCCAACGGCATAATGCAACAGGCCCATGAGCTAGAAGAGCTATTGCAAACATACGGGGTGAATATAGCCCTCATCTGCGAGACGCACTTAACACCAACCAAACGGCAGAGCTTTTCCGGATACGACATCCACAGGACGGACAGGCCTGTCAGAAGCGGTGGGGGTACCGCTGTACTTGTAAAGAGAAACCTAAACCACTACCACACCACCATACCGGGTTTGGCTAACATAGAAACGACTTCGGTGATAGTCCCTTCACCACGGAGGGAAATAATGTTCACTGCCATGTACAGGAGTCCCACGGCCCCCTTCACCGATCAAGACCTGAGCGCGCTGACGGTCAAACCAAATTTCTTTGCCGCCGGAGACCTAAACTCCAAACATACTCGCTGGAACAGCCGAACAGCAAATCAAGCAGGCCGCATACTGATACAACACGCTACCGAAAACAACTACTTGGTTCTGGCACCGGAGGAACCAACCTTCTATCCCGCTAACTATAGACACTCTCCCAGATGTACTCGACCTAATACTCACGGACCTCAACCAACACCCAGAAGAACTACACACACTAAACGAACTGGACTCAGACCACCTCCCGATCTTCTGTAGGTTGCTGGTAAACACCAACGCCCGGACCTCTTTCCTCAGAAGAAAAATCCCCAACACTGACTGGTCTGAGTACAAGGACACCCTGGAAAGATCTACACCGGACGAGTGGGAAGTAAGGACTACAGAAGAGGTGGATCACTCGATCGCTCTTCTCACGGCAACACTGCTTGAAGCACGCCGAACCTCAACCAAATATAAAAACCCCATTAATAAATCTTAAGAGAGATCACCCGGACCTCAATCTCCTAATAGCGCAAAAGAGGGAAGCGAGACACGACTGGAAGACCTCTCGCTCCCCGTGGCATCGAGCAGCTTACAACAGACTGAGGGCTCTAGTCCGCCGAAGAGCTAAACAACTGAAACTGAGCAAATGGAACGAGTTCGTATCAGAGACCGCAAACGGAGGGGACAACGTATGGGCCATCACCAAACGACTCAAAGGCAGTTCCCAAAGACTTAAAACACCGGCAATCCACGGGAGACAGGGGATGACATACACACCTGAGGAAGAAGCCGAAGCCATAGCCGAGTCCCTTCAGGACCAATTTACGGCAAACATGGAACCACAAGACGAAGACTTCTCAACTCGAATCAGAGAAGAGGTAAATCTGTTCTTCGAGGAACCGCTTGGCAATCCACCTCCCCCAGTGTCCAGGCCTGAGGTTGAACGGGCCATAAGTAATCTGAAAAAGAAAAAAGCCCCGGGAGCGGACGGGATTACGAACGAGATGATCTGCCATGCCCCCGCTCCAGTCATCACCCTCCTGACGGCCATTTTCTCCACCGCATTGAGGTGGGGCTACTTCCCACCAAGTTGGAAAGTGGCCGACGTAATCTCGATTCCAAAACCGGGAAAGGATTCAAAATTCCCGCAAAACCGGAGGCCAATCAGTCTGCTCATCAGCCTCGGAAAGCTCTATGAGAAAATATTACTTGAGAGACTGAAGGTATTTGCCCACCAAAACCGAGTACTCCCTGACACACAATTTGGTTTCCGGAGCCGACACTCCACGGTTCACCCTATCACAAGCCTTGTGGAAGAAACAACTGAAAGCTTCAACAGGAAGAAAGTGACACTCGCCGTACTCATGGACGTGGAGAAGGCGTTCGACAAGGTTTGGAATACCGGCCTCCTCCGAAAGTTGATCTCTTTCAACTTTCCCAAAACCTACATTCAAACAATAAGGAACTTCTTACTAGGGCGCTGTTTTAGAGTCAAACTGGAAGGCAAAAAATCGTCCCGTCACAAGATCCAAGCAGGGTATTAAAGTAGTCACGACATCCTACAGGGACTACACCGCATTGTTAAAACTACTTAAACAAAATATGCGTAAACATTTTACATATGTACTGCCTAAGGACAAGCCCTTCAAGGCTGTCATCAAGGGCCTTCATGCAAGTATGCCCTGCGCAGAGATAAAGGAGGAACTGGAGGACAAGGGATTCACGCCGACCGATGTGAGGCAATTATACTCAAAATCTTTTCCACAATCGGCAACACCCAGACCCCTACCAATATTCGTATGCACCCTGGCGAGGACAGAAGGAGTGGGAGAGATCTTCAAGGAGACAGTCATCAACCACACGGTAGTGAAGATTGAGGTGTACCGTGCTTCACAGAGCACAGTGCTACAGTGCCACCGTTGCCAACGTTTTGGGCACTCTAAGAACTACTGTTCCCAAAAACCACGCTGCGTAAAGTGTAAAGGAGAGCACCTGACGGTAGAGTGCCAAAAAAAATATAAACAACACCAGCACAATGCGTGAACTGTAAGGGTCAACACGCAGCAAACTATCGAAACTGCCCTAATTACATACGAGAGTTGGAAAAAAAAAACCAAGTGCCAGGAAAGACAAAAGAGGGGGAAAGCAAAGTGGCTAGCCCTCCTTCCCGCATGGCGGGGCATCTCAAACCCCCAACTGTCCAGCAATTTTCTGCTAGCCAACCAACACTACCAACAAACAAGGGATTGAACCAGCCAACTTATAGTGGAGTTGTCAAGAAGATGGCCAAGAAGGATAAAAAAGAAGACCAAGACTTGGATGAATCCTTTGACTTGAAGGACATTTGGCAAATTATCAAGGATATAAACATTGTGGGCATATTCCAACTCCTCAGGAAGTACCTAGTTAGGCTGAAGAATGCTCCCGACAAAACAACTAAAATAATGCTTCTTCTGGAAGCTGCATCCGAATTTTTCTGTGATGGTGACTAAGCAGGGAAGAGGTGAAGAAGTCTCATTAAACATTCTGTTCTGGAATGCTAATGGGATACTACAACAAGAACATGAGTTCCGACAACTTCTGGAGACATATGGAGTAGACATAGCTCTGATCTGTGAGACCCACCTAGCGGAACAAAAGAAGATGCGGTTCTCCGGTTACGAGATGTATCGCAATGATAGAACAACAGGCAGGGGAGGGGGCACAGCCGTGTTGGTGCGCAAACGTGTTTACCGGCTATGAATTATATTGAATCCACTTCGATGGTGATTCCCACAGGGTGGAAACAGATAGTGTTTACCGCCGTCTACAGAAGCCCTGCTGTCCCATTCACCATTGAGGACCTAGACAAGCTCACATCGAGAAAGGATTTCCTCATAGCGGGAGATATAAACTGCAAACATACGATTTGGAACAGTCGCGTGTCTAATCAGGCAGGCTGGACACTGGCTGCCCAGGCAGAAACCAAAAACTACACAGTCCTGGCGATCAACGAGCCGACGTACTACCCAGCCAACTACAGGAATCTCTCCGATGTCCTGGATGTCGTCCTGACAGATCTCGACACGTTGCCGGAAGAACTCTAAACCTTGAATGAACTCGACTCCGACCATCTCCCGGTCTTCGGAAGGATATCGCTGAAGACAAATCCAAGACTATCATACCTTAGGAGGAAGATACCCAGAAGTGACTGGGGGGAGTATCGGCGGGTACTGACAGATGCAGGTCCAGTGGACAAGTCAATCACGCTCCTGACAGCTACACTACTCGAAGCATACCGAGAAAGAACTGCATTCGAGACACCGCCGGTGTCGTGGAAGAGGGACGACCCGGAGCTGAGCTATTTGATAGCCCTGAAGAGGGAAGCGCGTAGGAAATGGCAGCAGCACCGGGACCTGAGGCATCGGGCAGAATACAACAGGCTAAGAGCCCTTGTGCGCAGGAAGGCCAAACTCTGAAGATCTCAAACTGGAACGAGTACGTAGAGAACACTTTGGCTGGGGACGGCAACGTGTGGAAGGTGTCAAGACAAATCAAAGGTACGAAATGGAAGGCAGGGACCACGGTCATCCATGGAAGAAGAGGGTTGGAATACTGGAGCGAGGCCAAAGCAGAGGCCATAGTGGAATCTCTCGAAGATCAATTCAAGGCAAACTCTGAGCCTCAGGACGAAGAGTTTACCAGAACAGTTCAAAGAGTGGTTGGGGCATACCTAGCAGATCCGGATGTAGAGCTACCGCCCCCTATCACAAGAAACGAAGTCGCCTACCAAGTGGAAAGGCTGAAGCTACGGAAAGTGGCTAGCCATGACAGGATCTCTAACGAGATGCTACGACACGTTCCGGAAGGAGTGATTCAGCTCCTATCAAGAATGTTCTCAATGGCATTGCTGGCAGGCTACTTCCCGGAGGCATGGAAGGTTGCAGATGTCGTCTCACTGCCCAAACCAGGAAAGGACAGCAAATTCCCGCAGAACAGGCGGCTCATCAGTCTGCTCAGCAACATAGGAAAATTATTCGAAAAAATAATTATGCAGCGACTGAAAGCCTTCGGTAGGCAGCACAGGATTATCCCCGACGTACAATTCGGATTTAGAAACCGGCATTCAACAATACACCCAGTCCTGAGCCTAGTGGAGGACACGACAGAAAGCTTCAATCGAGGGGAAATAACGATAGCGGTACTTATGGACGTAGAGAAGGCCTTCGATAAGGTCTGGCACGCCGGCCTTATCTACAAAATGATCCAGGCCAATTTCCCAAAAATTTACGTGCAGCTAATAAAGAGCTTTTTAACTGGACGACAATTCCAGGTCAAGATGGAAGGGAAAAGGTCGCCCCTTCATAGGGTCGGAGCGGGGGTGCCACAGGGGTCGGCACTCTCCCCGTTCCTATACACCGTGTATGTCGCTGACATCCCCACGGACCCGATGGTAACGATTAGGCTCTTTGCAGACGATACGATGTTCACCATAGCCAACAAGAACGTGAAATACGCCCATCGCCGCCTGCAGCGGTACCTGAACGAGTTCAGCAGTTGGCTGGAAAAATGGAGAATAAAAGTCAATGCAGAAAAATCGTCAGCCATGTTGATTACTAGGAGGAGACCCCAAACACCTGCCCAGCTTGTAGTGTGGGGAGAGAATATCCCCTACAAGAGTTCTATGAAATACCTCGGGGTGATGTTAGATGCCAGACTCGCATGGAGGGAGCACGCAGACTACACAAGAAAAAAGGCAATGGGTGCCTTCATCGCAAACTATGGCCTGCTCAAGAGCCCAGTGCTGGGGATTAACAACAAGTTGCTACTGTACAAGAGCTTAGTACAGCCAATTCTGCTATACGGATGTGAGGCGTGGGGGTATGCTCCCGAGTCAGTGATAGGTACACTACAAGTAGTACAAAACAAGATACTTAGGAGTATCCTAGGTGTCAACACCCGATCCAGCAACGAGTACATACACGCTACCACTGGCAGTGCTACACTTCAGGAAATTTTCCGGAAGCGAGGCGAAAATCTCTATAAACGAGCCCGCGAGGTAGAGGACAACGCCACAATTAGAAGATTAGGCCATTACGACCCCCATGAGAAAAGGAAATACAAGAAGCCCCGACTCGTATGAGAATTAACATCTGCACACCTTCCCAATCAACCCTTTCCTACTAACCACTCCTCTTTCTAAGCATAGCCAATCCCTGGGTCCCCATCCTCTCACGTCCCCACAAACTACGCACCAAAATCATTTCTATTCACACTTTCACTTTCATCAACTCCATCTTCGCTTATTGTCTAATATTATTTCATGTATTTTCTTTCAGCTCGTCTAGAACTTACTCCCTCACTACACCACTCACATCGGGCCTAACTGCGCTCGTGTTTCCATCACAGTGTACGAGGGCTGATCTAGAAACTCCACACAAACTCTGCTGCTCCCAACATACAAACCTTCCCCCACCAACTCCATTTTCCCTTCACAACCAAATTACACTTTTAGAATTAGAGGTTATGATCTGTTACTACAGATCGGCACTTTAGGCATTAACAAGCCACCTACACCTTCTGAAAGTCGTTTCTGACACTCAGAGCTAGTAGTTCAAGGCAAACAAGGGAGCTCTAGCTGTAGAAATCAGAAATCCAAATAGCATGCTCTGATGCTCCCTGAAGGGGAGCACGAGAGCAAGTTCCAACACGTACCGACCAATTGGTCACACCATGTGGTTCGCAAAAATTTAAAAACGGGTTGTCACGTTCGCGAAGTTCTAAGACAAAGAAACAGAGATGACATATTATTAGTAATATTTGGGGGGTGAGAACTTTGAAAAACCGAAAAGGGTTTTTTAGAGTTACGTGCGGAGACACTACTCTATGGGGGGCTGGTGAGAGCCTTCCAAACCATTGTTATCACATCTCGCTTATCCGAGCAGGGCTTTGGGACGTCGATGGCACCCACCAGGGTCGATAACGTAGTTCCCAAGCCCCTGGATAAGAGGATTGGTGGCATCGGGAAGTCTAGCGTAGAAAGACTGCGCCAGTGAACAGTGAGGCACACCAAACTGTAATATTCTAAGTTTATTTATATTTGATATGTTTTTAAAGTCGGGTTTTCATTTTAAGCCTTGATCAAATCATTCAAGTTACCGTCTGAAAATAAACCTAACCCCTTCTTAAATGATTAATGAAAGTTTTAGCCATGGATAGCTTTTTGGAAACATATATGGCTGCCATTATGTCTAAATATGACGTGAATATGTTTGTTTACTATCAGCTATTACACTCTGTAGCGTCACAGTTCTACCTCACGGGTACTGATGATTGTGCTCTCACTAGCGCCATCACTGCTAAAATACCGTGTTTATAATTATAACGAGGTAATTATGCATACGGCCCGAATGGCCAGTGAGACATATTGAGCAAAATGGCCAAAACAACTAGGGGTGTGGTAGGGGTGGGTAAGGAGATGAATGCTGGCATCCCAGCCATGGTGACCAGGCCACAAGTATGACCCTATACAATGGTGAGTGGTTGTGAATGGTAATAACATTCAAACGTTGTACTGCACGTTACAATATTTCTGTAATGAAGTTATATCTCTAATTCAATTTGGTTACAGAAGTGCACACACCTGTAGCCCCACGGTCACTGCCAGAGGAGAACACAGTTATAATCCAGCCTGGATGCATTGAGTGTTTTATTCCTCAAAACTATTTGATTTGTGCTTATTTTGACTCCATGTGGAATAAAAAAATAAAAGTCTAAGTGATTAGAGTATTTAACTAACTATTTTTAATCAAACATACAGTATCAGTATACAACTTACAAACTACAGTACGTCTAGTGCCAAATACCTGGATCTAGTGTCTATTACTGACTAAATGAATAGTAGGACAAACCAAGTAAAAACATTGGTGGAAGGATGGACAACCAAACAAAATTACGAGAGCTACTAAAATTACTTTGATATATATTCATACGTAAAGTCATGTGACATGTAGCTGTCACTTTAGATAGATAACTCTAGCGTCAATAAAAATAACACTTATAACATAAGTGACCTGGCGGTCAGGGGGTAAGGTGTCAGACCTCTGTGCTGGGGGTCCGGGGTTCAATCCCCGCTCCCGGCACAGATTTATCTGATGACCAGACCCTTCCTTCACCTCTGACAAGACATCTAGTGAATGTGGGGAATGCCAGGCCTCCTACCGTGGTTCGGATTCCACGTTAAACTGTAGGTCCTCCATTTCCTCTCACAATCACCCTACCATTACACATTAGCGTAAGTGCGAACCCAAACGGGTAGTAAGACGCAGTGCTAATAATAATAATAATAATAATAATAATAACACTTATAACAGTTAATCTAAAACACAAAAGTTAATATTATTTAAACTGTCCTTTCTACTGTCCAAATACCTCCCTGGAATCAATCCCCTGTCCTCTATAATTGTGACAGACTACTGTATCCACAACTCCAGAGAGTCTATATCCATTGTCTAACAGCCTTTGCGGCGTGAATACAAATAGGATGAAGTGCATTTGAGTTGTTCAACAGAAGATCAGACATCACGTTCCGAATCACATCATACTTAACACCCATTGTTCCAGTCAATAGTTGCTAATTACTTTCTAGCAATGCTACTCACGGTAGGAGGAACATAATTCATCCTTAAAAAACTCTTTTATTTCTACCTTAGCTTGTTTAATTAGTCGAATTGCTCTTTGGGTAGCACAAGCAATTGTGAAAAGTACCTAGCGTATTGTAAATGACGCGGTCAAATTGCCGTGATAATTGCGACAATGCCGCCACATGAACATGAATCTAGAGTGTACGGTCCAGCGGTAGCTTTGAAAGCGACCTGGTAGTTTCAGCCTAGATTGGCTCTATTATATATTATAGGAGAATAGTGAGACCATTGCATTCCACTGTGCTGGTCACTGTCTGGTCGGAAATGTTAACACTCTGCTAAGAGGACATGTTATTATTATTATTATTATTACTATTATCACTATGCCTTTATATTTACGATATGATCCTATGATTGCGACAGTACAAGCAAATCATTTTGCACATTTTTTTAAAGTTTTTATCGCACCCTGTCTTACTACACGTTAGAGTTATCCGTATTTAATCACATTAATAGGGTAGGTATAAAGAAGGCAGAATTTAGAACTAGGATACCCACATTTGCATAAAAAGAATGGGAATCCATTTATGAAAATAAAATATCTCAGCACATCGGACCGAGACTCAAACTACGACCTCCTCATCACCGGCAAATCAGACTAGACAAGATCACGCTCGAACGAGAAAACGTTTCAATGTGTTATTTGTTTTTTTCACTAAGCAACAGCTAGTCGAATTGAAATCAGTGAAAGATTTTTTTTTTCTCTTTTAAAATATTTACATTTCGATTTTTTTTTTCAAACCGAGTAAAATGCTTTAACTAGTGTCAATCCCACGTTTTCTATGTACTGAATACTACCGGTTTCTCTACTACGAGATGTTTTACTTACTTAAATCATAGGCTAAGATTAGGTTAAGACGGACTCTTCGTTACAATATGTTGCAATAAGTAGGTAGTAATAAGTTCACGATAACTCAAGTGGACCTACTGAGCTTCTGATAAAGGAAGTGCGAGATCAAATTGTATCATAGAGAGAGGTTTAAAAAATAGTTAACCTTTATTTTCAGTCATCAATGAAAGGTTTTTATTATTATTATTATTATTTAGCACCGCGTCTTACTACCCGTTCGGGTTATACGCTTTAAGCACTAATTACGCTAATGGATTAGGAATTAGGAAAGTTTAATTAGAGGAAGGGAACCAGCATTTGCGTGGAGGGAGAGTGGAAAACCATTGAGGAACCCCCCCCCCCCCC
>CABFVX010005716.1:36881-47558 GCA_902151425.1 Timema shepardi | reverse complement strand
CAACATGACGAAGATAGCCAAATCTCCACCGTCCCACGACAACCTCAGAAGAGTTTAAGAGGAAGTAGGACCCAACAACATGACGAGGATAGCCAAATCTCCACCATCCCACGACAACCTCAGAGGAATTTAGGAGGAAGTAGGACCCAACAACATGACGAAGATAGCCAAATCTCCACCATCCCACGACAACCTCAGAGTAGTTTAGGAGGAAGTAGGACCCAACAACATGACGAAGATAGCCAAATCTCCACCGTCCCACGACAACCTCAGAGGAGTTTAAGAGGAAGTAGGACCCAACAACATGACGAAGATAGCCAAATCTACACCATCCCACGACAACCTCAGAGGAGTTTAGGAGGAAGTAGGACCCAACAACATGACGAAGATAGCCAAATCTCCACCATCCCACGACAACCTCAGAAGAGTTTAAGAGGAAGTAGGACCCAACAACATGACGAAGATAGCCAAATCTCCACCGCCCCACGACAACCTCAGAGGAGTTTAGGAGGAAGTAGGACCCAACAACACGACGAAGATAGCCAAATCTCCACCGTCCCACAACAACCTCAGAGGAGTTTAGGAGGAAGTAGGACCCAACAACATGACGAATATAGCCAAATCTCCACCGTCCCACGACAACCTCAGAGGAGTTTAGTAGGAAGTAGGACCCAACAACATGACGAAGATAGACAAATCTCTACCGTCCCACGACAACCTCAGAGGAGTCTAGGAGGAAGTAGGACCCAACAACATGACGAAGATAGCCAAATCTCTACCGTCCCACGACAACCTCAGAGGAGTCTAGGAGGAAGTAGGACCCAACAACATGACGAAGATAGCTAAATCTCCACCGTTCCACGACAACCTCAGAGGAGTTTAGGAGGAAGATGGACCCAACAACATGACGAAGATAGCCAAATCTCCACCGCCCCACGACAACCTCAGAGGAGTTTAGGAGGAAGTAGGACTTGATCCACCTAACCCAGCCGAAGACATCTGGGTGTTATTGGAACGAGATCCCTGGTATCAGACCATCGAACCAGTGTCCCATGAAGTCATCGATGAAGCCTGGATATCGCCCGCTGTTTCGCACGTCTTCGAAAACCTGCTAGCCCAAGCTTGTAATCAGGCCGAGTCCAACGACCCACAGCCCGATGAGGAGGGTTTACCCACTAGCGAATGTCGGGGTTGTTTTTGTCCTGAATACTTTCTAGTTTTCATATACAGTCCATTATTTTAAAACTGGATACTGTTGCCACATTGGCGCGAATAAATTATTACAATTTGCATATATATACTTTGTCCATTTAGTTAATAATGTAAATACGAATTAAACAACAATCTATAAATAAACTATTGTTGGAAGTTTTTCAAAACCTTTTATTTAATAAATCTATTTACTCACATCATACAATGCCAACTTTTAGTGACTTTCACTCAATTTTGGAGATTTAAAGTTGGCTTCTTTTAAAAATAAGGGTCTAGTCAAACATCTTTTCAGCTGACCTTGTCTACAGTCAAATTCAAATAGGAAGAAACCCTTTTAACAGTAACTTAAAAAAAATTCATGCAAGAGTTCATACGTTAAGTCGTGTGTCTGCAGCTGTCACAATAGATAGCTAGCATTATTGATACATGAAAGATAACATTAAAATAATACTAAAGTATTTTCAAGTTTGACAGCAAAAAGTTTTTTCTATATGTTCTTTCTACTAAAATCTAAAGACTAGATTGTTTTGTTAATTTACTTTAATTCATAGTGTTAACTTATCAAACTAAATTTAGCATTAAGAGTAAATAAACACGTTCTAACTATACAATAACTAACACTAATATACACTACATACTTAACTACCCAAATTAAGAGCATTAACCAGTCACAGCATTTATAGCACTGACGTATCTTCAGGTGTACTGTTCTCAAACTACTGTTGTTTATTTTTTCGAAAAATACAAGCAGGGTGGGGTTGATGCGTACAACCCCTCCTTCACTATATAGTTCTATCCTCTTCCTCCCATCATGCTTTCTTTGCATGCTCATTCGAAAACTGTTCTCGAAACTACTATAATACTTCCTATTTTCTTTATCAATATGTCTACCCAGCTCCGTTTCGTGACTAAAGAACACAATCACAAAATATTTTGTAAATGTACTTAAACAGGAAGGACGAAATTAGCAAATAAAAACTAAAGAGAATTAACGAGGGAAAATGTAAAAGGAAAGTTCATAAGTCAATATAGTTTTAAAACCATTTATATTTTATTGGTAAATAAGAATATAAGTAAATAAACATATATAATGTTGTAATCCAGAAGAGTAACAACAAGAACAACAAACAACATTTTAATCTTTTGATAAGCGAATGAATTTAACAATGGAGTCAATCTTCCTTAATTAATAAAGATATAATTACCTAGATGGACCACCTGTTCCAGTTTGACCTTTGACCCCAACGTGGAGAGAGTGTGTATTGTGATGATTCGCAATGTTGTTGACACTCTCTGATTGATTGTTATACAATGTTTCTGTCTCTCTATGATGGGTTGTTACGTAATGTTGTTGTCACTCTCTGATTGGTTTTCCCCCTCTCCCTGACCCCATTTCAGTGGTTTATTCTGATCCAAACTTGATTTTTATGACTGGTTAGGATTCGGACGGGCGTTGGAGTTTTTTTATTTATTTATAAGCATGCTGTCCACAGTGCCAGGCGTGGCTTTGGCATGGAGTACGAAGCTCCTCTGACGGCAGCGTAGGGTAAATTGTAAATTCGACCACTGACCGGCTGGAAGCTGTTTGCCGCCCTTTCACATTCCCCTTACTCTCCAACCCTCCTTAGAGGTATGTGTTGCAACTAGTTATCGCAATGTCACAACCCCCTATGTGGTAATGGGTTTTCCCGGTGTTGTCGTCGGATTGTTGCAACCCCCTATGTGGTAATGGGCTTTTTCGCAACTTGAGGGAATTGACACAGCTCTGATTATGCACAATAAGGGTCCTCAGAATCCTCAGGGGCCGCTATCTCCCACCCCAAACGTCTACTAAAATTGGTTGTTTGGTATTGTCCGTCGACATACATGGATGTAGGTATTCGTCATGGATCGGAGGAGTAAGGTAGAAATGTTCCAGCGTTTACGTGGAGTGAGGGAGAGTAGAAAACCACCCTAGTTCCCCTGAGTGAGGTTCTCGCTCAAGACCTTTCTCGTCATAAATAGATGAGCTTTGCATTTAGATTGTGTACCCAACATATATTCCAACCCCGATATCTTTTGCCGGAAACTTCACAGCCTGTAGCCTCCAAACCCGAGAGAACAATATGGTATGGATTTGCTTAGTTTACCCTAAATATTTATTAAAACTTATAATGTCAATTTACAATACACACACACAGAGCCTCCCATATTTCTACATGTCTAATATTTAACACAAGAAATAATTAAGGCTGCCGCGTCTTACTACCTGTATGGACCACAACCCATGGAGGATGAGTAAGGAAACTGACCTCAATACACACGCATTACAGGGATTTGAACCCCGACCCCCTCCCGTCACAATTTATTTAGCTAACACGTGGTACCCGGTGATGTTCTTATTCCTTTATAGATTTGGATGTATATTGAGTAGTTATTTTCCGGACTGCACTCAGTAACGAACACATAATATAAGAGTTTAATTTTGAATAGTAAAATAGAGAGTACGCTATAATATTTATCATTATTAACTTTTTTTATTTAAACTGTAGCTAACTAAGCTGGGAACTAATATCGAGCAAGCGCTGGTGGGGCATCTTCCCGACAAAAGCCTACCAACATTTGTTTTATTTTATATCTACTGTCAGCATGTACGTGTGTAGACGTTTAATTACTTATTATGCTAGTGGATTGATAATTTATAAGTTTGAATTTAGAGGAAATGAGACATCATTTACGTACAGGGAGAGTGGAAAACACCCCTAGCCTACGCGAATGAGATTAGAACCTTTAACTCCCCTGTCCTCGACCGTCTGGCTCTACAAGAAACAAGCGTGTCAGTCAACTACGCCACCGAGGTAGATTATTTTAGAAACAACAGTTATATTCCCGGTGTCGCAACCCCTTATGTGGTAATGGGTATTTTCTCGGTGACTCATACCTCGAAACAGGTTGGCGTTTCGACAAGACCAGTCGAAACAAGAACAGATCGTGACCTTGAAAGATGTCGCAATGGGTTTTCCCAAATGACTGGCGCCAGCTTGGAGGCTCAACAAGACAAAAATAGATCGTGACCTTGAAAAAGTGAGCTAGTACAAGAGGTCATTGACCCTGTTCTTCTGGTAAAACGTGACGCCACTCAAGGGAGGAAGGAATGGATACATAAAGGGGGCGCCCACTTGGTCGTGTATTTATAAGCATTTGTGGAGCGGTTCAAGATGGACAAGTTACAGCAGCTGATAAATATTGTTGACGCTATGCAGACCGTAAAATTGTGTGATATAACCTTCGATATAAAGTACTTGGTGGATAAATTAAAGGCGGTCAATAAAAAGTTTGGGAGACGCCTAATAACTTATTTACATGACTTAGTTTTTGTATTTTTTACCTGCTATTTGGGTACTCTAACATATGAAGACGTGCGCGAGCTAGTAACGAAAAATTGGTATTTATCCCCACTAGAGTAAAATCCGATATACTTACTATTGTGAGCTTTGAACGCGGTTAAGAGACGACGCAGAAGAGAAAAGCAGTTAACAACAACAACATTGGTCAGATGGGCAGTTAATACATGTGCACCATTTCGTACGGTGGACCCTACAAACCATACAGCACGTTTAGCTCTCGGGTACGCTCATAATACTTAGAACCGGCTATATTAATCTAATGTTTGTGGGGGCGTGCCTATATGGCTGTATAAAGTATATTTAAGTGACTTTGAGCATTAAACATGCAATTTACAAAGTAGTGAACCAAAAAAGAGAGGAGCGAGGCTACATCAAGTTCTGTGACTCTACCTGTCACACGATAAGAGTGACTGAAGTACTACCCTACGAGAGAATCGAGGAGTCTTACATGTTTGATATGGCATGTGCTCTGTACAATTTCTGCA
Organism: Timema shepardi; assembly: GCA_902151425.1. Lineage (NCBI taxonomy): Eukaryota > Metazoa > Arthropoda > Insecta > Phasmatodea > Timematidae > Timema > Timema shepardi. The sequence goes on along the minus strand of CABFVX010005716.1, from coordinate 42,475 downwards.
AAGAGGACGCTGTGGCCATGTTGCCCAGGCCTATACCACATTTCCAAGCTCCACACCACCCAACACCATCCTTCACGACGCCACCGCAGCCACCACCTCCCCCCTTAGAGTCACAGTTGTACCCGCCGTCAGGGTCACCCGAGTACCGACCACCAGAGCCGTCTGCCTACCAGACATCAGTGTCACCAGCTGTACCCACCTCCAGAGTCATCTGCCTACCAGACATCAGTGTCACCAGCGTACCCACCTCCAGAGTCATCTGCCTACCAGACATCAGAGTACTCACAGACAGAGCCACCCGTGCGCCCACCAACAGAGCCGTCTGCCTACCAGACATCAGAGTCAGCAGAGTTGCCCGCATGCCCACCACCAGTGGAGGAGGAGGTAAAGTTCAAAGAACCCGTAAATATCGAGGACTTAACAATGTACAAAACATATTCGAATGTTAAAATTATGGGTGAAACACCCGATGACTACATAATCAGTCCGGCAATTTCTGTAACGTCTTCCTTCCAAAGTCTGCATATTATTTGTATTGTAAGCGATTTAAATCTAAAGCATGCTGTATGATATATCTCGGAGGACAAAGTGTGATGTTTAAAAGTGAATTAATAAATTAGGCGCGCCCATGTTGTCGTAGCTTTCTGCTGACGTCATGGGAGCTAGTGGTGACATTTTAAAAAACGTGAGAGGGGGAACGCAGTTTGTGAGTAGAGAGCGTTGCCGCTTGAGCGAGAGTGCTTACTTTTCTTTCAGGGACATTTCTTTCGCTGCATCTCCAATTGTCATTATTTCATTTAAATGCGGCATTTGTGAGTGGTCCTACGCAAAGCTCTCCAATCTTATTCGACACAAATATCAATGTTATCAAATATATACAAATCCTTCTCATAATGATGCCTGTTGGGACGAGGAGGTGTTGTGCAGAGCATTAGACCTGATCGAAAAAGAGGAATACAAGCGTTTGAAGTTCTTAAACGAAATTGAGAAAAAAAAGTTATAACGTCGTACTATCTGAAGAAACCCTAATAAAACGAACGTTATTTTGCTTGAGTTTGTTTGAAGAGTAAGACTTCCCGGTAAAAACGGTGGAGATATTGTCAATATGCGTTCTAGCGCCTCTCAGCATGTCCCGAACTACTTTGGAGGTGACTCTTACTCATTTTCTAGATTTTAGAAGAGATTATATTGTCTTCTGATGATGTTATTAGGTAAAAGAGTGATAATATGGTTTTCTTGCTATCACAATTATATAATTCATGTTGCACTATAGTAACAATTACTTGTATTGGTCACAAGACCTAAATAATATTGCTGCTTATAAAAACTCTATGTTGTTGTTATGGCCGCCTGTTATGTATGTTTTAAAATTAATCAACTGCTGATTGACAATTAAAAACTACCAATAAAATGTTATTATTATTTTTTAAACCTTAGAATTAGTTGTTTGGAGAGTCAAAGACAATAAGGAGATGGCAGCATTTTCGTATTCATTTATAAATTATTGTGACTTTAGATTGCTCCTCAAAGAGAAAGTAAAAAGCTTTAATTGTTTTATTCTGAACGTTTCAAATTTCCATAATGTTTGAGACTGAGCTTATAAGGTTAGGAGAGGGGGTGTTTGGGTATAGACGTTAAGACACAAATATGACAGTTTATAATATTTATTTATTTACATGAATAAAAGCTTTTACATATATACCTCAAGCCATGAAAAGTATCCTTGGAATATATATTTACACAATAAAAGTTTAACAAATAAATCTCACACCATACAAAGTTTACTTGTAATATTTATCTATACAAATAAACGTTTTTACAAATATATCTCATATCACGAAAATTATACTTGGAATATTTATGTACACAAGTAGAAGTCTTTACAAATATATCTTACACCATGAAAAGTAAACTTGGAATATTTAGTTAAACAAATAAAAGTTTTAAAATGTAGCTTACACCGTGAAAATTATATTTTGAATAATTATTTACACAAATAAAAGAGAAATATGGCTGACGCCTTGAAAAGTATAATTGGAGTATTTATTTACAAAAAAATGATAGTTATATAATATATTTTATAATTTGAATCATATGATGGAAATAATATTCAATTTTTTGAGTTCGTAGCAGAAATAGTGGCTGCGGTATTAATTTACAAATTCCAGTTTAAAGAGTATTAGAATGTATGTACACAACAGATGGTTTCAATATAAAATATTTACAAGTAAAAAAAGCGACTATAATTAAAATATATACAAACAACTAATTCTATTTGATTAGAAATAATCAAGTAGGTGAAAGATTGTACTGGAGGTAGAAAAATTATTAAAATAAGTATCACGCGTGCATGAAATAAACCAATTTAAATAATGCGTATTTTCATGCAGTAAAAAATTATGAAAAAAATCCTCAAATATTTGAAAAATTGTATGTCAGTGGAACTGTCTATAGTAAAAGAAAAATAAATGTGATTATTCAGCCCGTATTCATGATCGCCTTTTAGTTGTGGCAAGTGCGTTTACAAACGGCAACGTATTATAATCATCGGTTATCCTAAGTTTGGTGTACACGGACATGTAAACTTTAGTCTTCAAACGTACATACTGTCGCAAGACCTTTTCTTACAATTTTGTGCGGTATCCATATGTATCTCTCCGTGGCCTGTTCAGGATCATCACTTTCGAAACGTCAAAATTAACGTCGTTTCGGTTGCCATAGCTTATGGTGATCCCGCGAACCTTACAAACAGCTTTCTTTTTCGCAGTATACCAACATAAACTCGGTACGAGTAACTCTTGGGACAGCAAGATAGAAAGTCGCTTATGTAGATTCCCGGACCGTAATCTTGAAGTTCGTCAGTGAGGTCACCTAAAATGTCCCCAGTCAGTGGACTCTAATCACTGGGGTATTCCATGAATAAAACGCTATCTGTTTCGTGATACAAACGTGGTCACCCAATTTTTCAAGGATGCTTTTTAAGTGCAACCTAGCCATAGCAGTCGTGTACCATGCCACCACCACACTCGTGTTAGAGTTAGGGCACAACGCGTCACACGAATCCTTGTAAGTAAGAAACATGACCTCAACATTAACATCAATGACGCTGTCCACGGTGATGAACTTATCCGTAAGTTACTTGTGTATGCTCTGATAGTCTTTGACAACGGCTACATGTGGTAAATCGGGTCTTTGACCAAACTTTCCTCATAGTGAATTTAAAAAAGAGTTTAGCCAGAGTGCGAGGACCAGGGTTTTTACAAATAGTGCTGAAATCGAGTTTTAACCCTTCCATCTCCTCATAATTTTGAATGTAAGCTAACTTCTGACCTTATGAGTTACACCACTTTGGCCTTCCACTGGCTTCTTGTTTTATTTTCAAAACATTATCAATGTACCAGTGAAATAATCCACCCGAACGTGTCTGATGATCGTAGACAGATACATTGTACTCCCATACTTCGTGTCCTGCTTCAACGGTGTAACCTTTCTCAACGGCTTTCCTAATCTCGTCAACCACCTAGACGCCTGTCAACCAGCAATCTTTTTTGTTGTTGTGCTGACCAACTCTATGGTTTTCTCCTCCCCGCATTTCCGGCACAAGATGAACATTAACTTGTCATGCATCCATGTAGGCAATACGGGCATGAATAAATCTCGTGGAGGCTATGCCTTTTACTTTAACCATAGACAGATAATTTGGTTCTAAGTTAATTTTGAGCTGGCCGATGGGATATTTTTTCTATTTGTAACGAGTTACATGTAATAACAATGGATCAACACTCACCAATCCGGGGAACCCGCTCTCGGAAGGTCTACACACGGCAGAAACTCGTTCACCGGCCTCCGCTCTCGGAAGATACGACTAACTGACTGAGAAACACGCCCGTGCCGGCCCACAGCGAAGCTCGAACACGTGTCCAACCAGCCGAAGAAAGAATAGAGTTCCGTATCCGGCCACGCGTAGAGTCGGGGCGCTTCTATATTGTTCTCGAACCATCCCCCTCCTTAGGTTGTTATGTTCTACAGCCTTCCTATTCCTTCGGTCTTCCCCCCCTCTCTGGGAATTATGTTTTGTATATATACGGCTATGCCGAGAACATGAGGTCACTTACTACCTCACTGGCTTGTGGATAAGAGGTGAGGACGGTGACCTAGGTCTTGGGGATTATTGTCTTACATTTCTAAATTCCTGTTTCGGCGTCATGGGGGGGGGGACTTCTGTCAAAATTATCTTTTGGGTATTATAACTTTATTATTTTAATAATTAAACTTGCAATGCTATACGCTTACCACTGCATGTAGTGAGACCGTCACCTTTCGTCACCGCCTAAATTTGGGGTCTGAGCCCAATCTTTCTTGTAATATGTATATTTTTGTAAATACTGGTTTATGGCCAGAGCGCCCAGAGTTTTGTCTGTGCGTCCCGGGTTCGAAACCCGCCTTGTGTTCCCATCATGAGTTTAGCAGTATTTGAACTCGGCTCAATTTATCGAGTCAAATACTGAGAGTTGATGTGTTACTTAGTTTACTGTTACACTGGGGACTTGCTGGGTTACAGTGACGTCACGTTTGTTACGAGCGTCTTTAGAAAACTTAATGTCTATACTAGGCTGGATAACTGTTGCGCGGGAGTTACATTTATACCTATCCTCTTATTCTGGGAACAATTCCAGTAGGTGAAGCAGCCAAGGAACTAAAGTCCATAATAATGTGATCCCGAACTGTACATTGTTGATAGGTTTCAAGCCCAACATATTTAGTGTTGTTTGGTAACCGTCTTGTGGAGGCTACGAGATTGTTTACATTGTGATCTAATTGACTCTGTTGGTTAACGGAGAGGTGCGCTTCACGCACAGTTTAATGTACTGAAGTGTTTTAAAATAAGATTAGCCGCACCAGTGGTGGAATGGTGCGTTGCACTCCATAGCTTTTGACTGGAAGGTAAAGGTTCGAAGGCTCAGTGAACTGAAGGTGATTCTTAAAACTTATTTATTTAATATTTAGCACCGCGTCTTACTACCCGTTCGGGTTATACGCTTTAAGTACTAAATACTCTAATGGATTAGGAATTGGGGAGGTTGAATCAGAGGAAGTGAACCTGCATTTGCGTGGAGGAAGAGTGTAAAACCATTTAGGAAAAACCACCCCCAGTTCACCCGACTGAAATTCGAACCTCGATCTCCCCGTCCTCAGCAGTCGAGCTCAACACGACAAGCGCGTTAGCCAACTACGCCACCGAGGCGGGTTATACCCTGTTAATGTTTGTAACTTTTGCTAAGGTATCTTTTAGGGTTCAGCCAGACTGACAAGCGTGCGAGCGAGCGCGCAAGCGACTGGGTGGCCACACTGGCGAGCGAGCGCGTAATTAGCAGACCCTAGTTCATTAGAGAAGATGTCTCTGTCAAAGACACTTGGTACATCTCTGCTCCTCTAAAATTCTTACAACAAATATTTTTAATGTACTGAAGTGTTTTAAAATAAGATTAGCCGCACCAGTGGTGGAATGGTGCGTTGCACTCCATAGCTTTTGACTGGAAGGTAAAGGTTCGAAGGCTCAGTGAACTGAAGGTGATTCTTAAAACTTATTTATT
>CABFVX010005716.1:9535-32287 GCA_902151425.1 Timema shepardi | reverse complement strand
TCATATTTACTGTACATATTATAAGGAATGACTCAAGGTACTCGCTGTAGATTTGTGGGACTAATACTGATTAGTACCAGTAGATACAGACTTATTAAATTGCAATTGCAACATTTTATTTGATCATATTTACTGTACATATTATAAGGAATGACTCAAGGTACTCGCTGTAGATTTGTGGGACTAATACTGATTAGTACCAGTAGATACAGACATATTAAATTGCAATTGCAACATTTTATTTGATCATATTTACTGTACATATTATAAGGAATGACTCAAGGTACCAGCTGATTGACCTTGCTGTGAGGTGTGAAATGATTGTGATCCAGAGAAGTGATAAGCTGCTGTACTAATAAACACGTTGGCGGCCTCTGGCGGGATTCTAATGTTTTATTGGACCGTCGCACTACAAACTGCTAGAGTTACCAACACTAACAAGGTTCCGTGGTGTAGTGGTTATCACATCTGCTTTACACGCAGAAGGGCTCCAGTTCGATCCTGGACGGAATCAAATCTTTTTTGACTTTATTATTTATTTTATTAATTTTAAAGTATAAACATATATTTAAATTTTTATCAAAATATATAAGTGGTTTTAATTATAAAGGATTATATATTGAGCACTAAAATTATAATTTTATATTCACTGTTATTGTATATAATTATTATAAATATTTTTCCCAACAGTATATTTAAGCCCCACGTGACTATTTTAAATATCTCATAAAATACATCAGTCCTTGTTGTTGGAAGTTAAGATAAGAACTACTCAGTGTGGAATGACAAGCCTCCACCGTGGTTCGGATCCCACGTTAAATTGTAGGTCCTCCATTTCATGTCACAATCACCCTACCATTCATTACACATTAGCGTAAGTGCGTATAACCCGAACGGGTAGTAAGACGCGGTGCTAATAATAGTAATATTTGTCACGTTGAGAGTATGATCTTGAGAGTGCTTGGAGCAGATAGATAACACTTAGTATTGAACAATATTTCAAATTACCTCATCGGCGCCGTGGCTTAGTTGGTTAAAGCGCCTGTCTAGTAAACAGGAGATCGAGAGTTCGAATCTCTCCGGAGCCTTTTGAAGATACAACTTTATTTTATTTTGACTTATTCCATCAGTTTGGGTTTGATAGTCATTTATATCAAATATAATAAAACACTTTTATTCCCTTTTCTAAGACAGTTTTTTTCTGAAATATTTGTTATATATATTAAAAGTAAGTAATTGAGGTATTTGTATTGTCACAATGAAACAAGAATTAACGTATTTATTTTTTTCGCCTAATCTTATCACCTATTTGGTTTAACGACATATACACGAATGATTATGATCATTAACTATTATTATATAATATATCGTATTTAATTGCTTCTAATGGTCTGAAAATATCTGAGTCGTTTTGCCGGAAGTTAGTTTGTTGGAACTATTCCTACTGGCATTATTTAGCCAGAGGCAAGGTACCCTTTGTTAAGGCAGGTCTCCTACCTGTGACGTCATCACAACTCAAGATGGATTCCAATGTTGATGGGCTTACGTTTTATTAAGTAAGCTTTAAAGATATATACTTGAAATGAAAACTAGTAATTCTCAAATAATTCTAAAAATAGTCCGACAGTGTCAAACAATTTTCGTTTTATTTTTATCATGACATTTTTTTTATTGTAGGCACATTTTTTTTATAATTCATACATCTTAGATTATTTGGCTTAGTCACGGGAATGTCTTGTAGAACACTTCTTGCCAGGATGTAGATTAAAAGAGTCCGTGGAAGAATACATCAATCTTAGGATTGGAAAATGAAAATGCTAATTTTAAAAAGCAAATCTATGTTTTTGAGGTGCAAATAGTATAGTGAACGTGTAAACTCGTCAGAGGAAGAGGGGAAGGGACATCAGCAGGGGAAATTTTAAAAGAGGCCTCGCAGGGTGGACTTTTCATTTTATTCTCTCTATTTCGTACAATAGAGTAGGCAACATCGATAAATTGGCTGATACCCGCAGCTCATTTGAACTGAGAACAAACAGCAGACAGCAGTCGTACAATCTACTCACGATCATAAGTCTACAAGAATATCTTTTTCTTTTATAATATATACTTTGATAAGCCCGTTTCCGGGAATAGAAATTACGGGGAAATTACTGAACAGATTTGACAAACGACCACTCATTTTAACTGTTAGGAGTCCAGGATGACGGGAAAGATAGTAGTTTTCCACGAAAACCCAATTTTCACAGGGAATATTCAGTCTCACATTCTTTGTTTAGTCACCATGGAAACCGTTATTTGCTTCATGGTTGTAAATTTCAAAATAAAATATATCTATTTCGCTACAAAAATAATCTTTATTTGTTGGTTCGAACACATTTCATCTTTATCTTTGTATTAATATTTTCTCTTTGGATGCTGGTTATAAAACATCTAAATAATGAGATTTCTAAGCTGGGGAAACATTTATTATTTATCGGAATGTTAGTATCGTTAATTCGCATTTAAATAAATAAAATTGAGCATAAGACGAGAATTATAAGGTTAAGTTAAGTTCGTGAAAATATGATCTACGTTTAGTTTTGCGCATGATAAAATATTTTCTAAATATGTTTAGGTTTTATTATAAACTCACAAACGATTAATAATCTTGAATAATGTTTAAAAAAACCATTTTAACTATCTAAGCATGAGTTTTGGTGGTTTTTTTTCCAAATAATGGGTTTTGATGTTCATTTTAGCGAATAGTAACACAATACAAATACATTAGTTAAGCTATGATTTCTTTTTACCGGTTAATTGTGAGAAAAGTACTGTAATGTTTGAGTACCACATGTATGTTTTCACATTCTCTCTCCATCAGACTCTCTCACGCTCTCTCACGCTCTCACAATCTATCTCCCCTCCCCCCCACATACACACACTCTATAAAACTCTCTCCAATAAAATATGTTCTCATTCTCTCTCTCACACTTTATCCCTTCCTCTCACACATTTTCTACACTCACTCTTTATCACACAATTTCTGTCACATTATCTTTATTATACTCTCTCTCTTAGGCTTTCTCTAAAACGTCCTCTCTCTTGAACGCTCTGTCACAAACAATCTCTCTCTCAAATTCCCTCTATCTCATTATCACTCTCTCTATATATATCAAACTCACACTCACTTTCATATTCACAAGCATATTTACACACTCACACACTAAAACACTTTCACTCTCTATATTAATATGTATAATGTGATAAGTCCCTTAATAATAACAGAAACTACGAGGAAATGACTGAACTGATCTTGACAAAATAACACACATTTTATAGACCATGGAATCAGGATGCAGGTAAAAATAGTGGCCAAAAACTAAAACTATTTTTTCCTAGAAAATTGTCTTTTACATCTGTGTGGGCAGTGGTTCATCTCTAGACTACAATCATTCTTTGCTTACATCACCATGGAAACCATGATTTCTGTATAGCTGTATATTACTGGTGAATAAAATATTTGTCTCTGTTTAAAAATAACATCAGCTCAATCGTTACTTGAGTGGTTTGTTTCAACTAATAGAGATCTGGGAGAGGGGTCAATTTAAAGTTCTCATCGAGGCGTGAAGGGGGAAAATATACGTTTTTATTGAAATTACACACCGAAGACTAAATACTTAAGTAAAGTTGATGGTCTTTGACAAGTAAACTTTTAACTAAAACGTGAGTGAGGGCAAATTATATATATTATTTCCTAATAACATGTTTAAAATACATTTTAGTGCAATAATCTACAGCCATAGTTGCAACGACCCACTAGTGAATATACAATTTTATTGGCATATTAAAAGAGAAATTCCCAGTTTTGAACTCCTAGAGAGTAAATATTTGGCTTTGCATCAAACATCATTCAAGTCTTGCACAGCTTTCAAAATCGTTTAACAGATGAAACCTGGTTAAATGGCACAAAGATCATCACTACCCTGATAAACATATTGATAAATATAATGGACAAAATCCCATTCAGGGAATAAAGATAACCAATTAAAACAATGACATATTAAATAACTTAGGTTCCATGCTTCCGAAGCTGAGTCAAAGAATCCCATGTGAGGGCTGTCCGGTGGAATCAAGTGCCACGTTAAGCCCCGTTGAGGCATCTCTTGTCCTACCACAGCATTGTGGTCTGCATGGGCGATTAGTTCTTTCCATTCTCTTAGCACCCTTTTAGCGCCAACAAAATTAGTTCCTTGGTCACTAAACATCTCATGCACTGATCCACGGCGAGCCAGAAACCGGTGAAAAGCAGCTAAGAATGCGTCCGTAGTCAATTCGGACGCCAATTACAAGTGAACTGCATGAGTGGACATGCACACAAACAAGCAGATGTATTCCTTTGTTGTCTTAGCCTTTCTAATGCGGCCCAACGTTATCGTATAAGAACCCCCGTAATCAACCCCATTTGTGTAGAGTGCTTTCACCTCCTCCAATCTTGCTATGGGGAGCTCTCCTATCAATGGAGGTGTGGATAATGGACGTGCCTTAAAGCACGGGATACATCGGCCCACCCGTATACGAACTGCATCTCTGCTCACCATAATCCAAAATTGCTTCCTGAGCATGCAATGGAGGTTCTGTGGGCCTGGTTGTTGGTTTTTCTGGTGAGACTCATCAATAATTAAATCGGTAAGGTTGTGATTGCGAGGCATCAAGAGGGGGTGCCTTTGCACTAAGGGTGACTTGGCGTGGAACAACCGTCCACCCACCCATAGGAAACCTTCACCGTCCATGAAGGGATTCAACCTGCCAATTTTCTTACGGCACGGCTTCTATGCATCCAATCGAGCTATTTCCTTGGAGAACTCCTGACGCTGTACGAGTTTCACCAGCCGAAGGATGGCGGTTGATAATTGTTCTGCAGTAAGGTCACCTGTTGTAACGGTAACTATGCTACTAAACTATGTAAATTAGAAAACAGAACATTTCAATTTCACAGTAGTTTTATTTAGTAGACATTAGTTATATATATATATATATATATATATCAAACTCACACTCATATTCATAGTCACAAGCGTATTTACACAATCACCCTCTTTATATTAATATAAAGAGTGTAAGCCCGTTACCAGTAACAGAAACTACGAGGAAATGACTGAACTCATCCTGACAAATGAACACTCATTTTAAAGTTCAGGGAATCAGGATGCAGGTAAAAATAGTGGCCAAAAACTAAAACTCAATTTTCCTAGAAAATAGTCCATCTTTTACTTCTGTGTGGGCAGTGGTTCATCTCTAGACTACAATCATTCTTTGCTTACATCACCATGGAAACCATGATTTGTGTATAGCTGTATATTACTGGTGAATAAAATATTTGTCTCTGTTTAAAAATAACATCAGTTCAATCGTTACTTGAGTGGTTTGTTGCAACTAATAGATAGAGATCTGGGAGAGGGGTCATTTTAAAGTTCTCATTGAGGCGTGAAGGGGGAAAATTAACTTTTTGATTTAAATTACACACCGAAAACTAAATACTTAAGTAAAGTTGATAGCCTTTGACAAGTAAACTTTTAACTAAAACGTGAGTAAGGGTGAGGGCTAATTATATATATTATTTCCTAATAACAAGTTTAAAATACATTTTAGTGCAATACTCTACAGCCATCGTTGCAGCGGCACACTAGTGAATATACAATTTTATTACCATATTAAAAGAGAAATTTCCAGTTTTGAACTCCTAGAGAGTAAGCATTTGGCTTTGCATCAAACATTATTCAAGGCTTGCACAGCCTTATTTAACATTGCAAGATCAGGAGAACAAGAGGAAAAAGAGATACCTCCTTACAGGCGAGTGAACCAGAAAATATAATCCAATCTCGAGATTAAAACAAATATCAAGACTTCCAACGGGTTAAATTTTAAGGCGGCTGTTTATATTTTATTTGAATCATTCACTTTTTATTTGTAATTTTTGGATGATGACGCATTTGTAAAAAATTCAAAACTTTGTTTACAGTTTATATTTTTATCATATCACAGAAAAATGAAAATACAGTTTAATTTAACATAAAAAATACGAAATACTGTATTGGACATTTTCGAACCTAGAATTAAAGAAATATGGTATATTTGAACATCAGAACAAGGAAATAAACTTTATTTAAATATGATAATAATAATAATAATATTTAGCACCGCGTCTTACTACCCGTTCGGGTATTTAAATATGATTAATTACCAAATAAACATCAAAACCATTATCATTTTAATATGTATATTATCTGAGTCAATGACTAGTACGATTTGACTTGCTCCGTCATACTTTTGAGCTCCAAATTTCTGTTCCATTTCTAAAATGTCCAAGAAAAGATTACAATTTTTGAGTTTTTAATACTCAGCTTTAAGGCTTACTTTATTTAATTTAATTTGTCCTTTCGTTGTTACCAATTGATTTTACAGAGAAATAGTGTTTCTACAAAGTACCTGACAAAATCCTATCTTTAATTAGATTTATTAAAATTGGGTGAATTTAAAATTATATGTGTAGAGAGCTTATTTTTAATTTATACTTACATACAAACAAATAATTCTACAGGATCCAGCTTTTCAAAAAGTGGACCATATCTGATTAACAGAGTTTCTAACCCAAGTTCACTGTCTTCATGAACTGTTAAGACAATGTGAGTTCGCAGATGTTACTTAATCGTCGACCATTTCAGTGTCAGTTTCAGTGACAGTTTCAGTATGAGTTTCAGTGTCAGTTTCAGTGTCAGTTTCAGTATGAGGTGGTATATGTACGTGAATATGTATTTAGACCCATTATTAATTCTACAGCTGTCCATGTTCAAACTGGTGATGGTAAAGGAATTCTTATATACTATATCAAATAATCTTGTTCATATCGACCTCAGGGATCTTGAGGTAAAGTGCGCACCTCAGGACCCGATGTTTGTGGGTTCAATCCCAGCCGGGTTTGACGTATTTTTCTTGGGCGATAAAAACTCATCGCACAGCGTGGCCATCTCGAAATCATCAATTTGACACTCTGGCGAGGGAATGTGATATTTTGATGCTTCAACATGTTTTAGTATACCAACATAATAATTATATTGCTTTTAACCTGTTAGAGAGACACAAAACTATATTGCGCATTATAATTATTTGTTATTGAGCCAAAGGTCCCGGGTTCAAATCCTGGTTCCCGGTGTCAATGATATCTAGATGGATTAATCATAAAACATATCTTTGTCTATTTGAAACTACCTATATGTTTTAATTTACATTTTGGTAGTGTAGAGTATGACGTCACTCTACTGGGCTGTATGTAGAGTATGACGTCACTCTGTCACCCTCACTGTTGAACTGTGAGCTTGCCAGGTGGGGCGCTAGAGGGCAGGTAAGTGGCAGCTCAGTTCAACAGACACTTTTTTTTGTGAACACTCAGTTCGGTAATTCAGTTCAGGTCAGTTGAATACGAGCGTGCTTCCTTGCACCTCTAGCTAAACACTTCTATCAGAGATAGTTCTTTGTGGATCATTTTTGTAACTGTAACGTCAACCTGTAAGCTTGTTATGTCCAACAAAGACTTCAGTTAGCAATTAATGAACCTTCAATAACCTGGCATCAAGCCTTCTTCTTTATTAACCAGTGGTTATAACCAAAATCAGTACGCTTCCAGTAACACCAAGTGGTTAATATGTTTAATCAACAAAAGAACAGACAAGAAGGAGGTAACAACAAGCTTTCAACAGAGCAACTAGGATATAGGAAAGGTTTCGGTAGGTAGACATTTTTTCAGCCCCTCGCAAATGATGATACAAACACTAATTTTAATATTTGAATGTTTGAATCCATATTACCGCAGATGTCGAACGCTGACACACAACAAGGTATTTTTGGTACAAATATATTATTATGTAATTATTTTTCAAATGTTCCTCCCAAAACTTAATTGAGTAGAATTTAATTTCTTTGCATAAAATGCTTTGGGTTGATGGAAATTATTTATTATGTAATAATTGTACAAATGTCCCGTGTAGATCTTAATTAGGGAAAATTATTTTCTCTGAATAAAATGCTATTGCCTTAGAATGTTGAGAATAGTCTTAGTTTTTAAACATTTTGAGAGTTAGTCTTTAGTTTGGAGTTGTTAGGAAACTGAGAGACAAAAAGAGCCTTACAACATATGTGGTATTGACACCTAAAATGTTATTTTTGTTAAAAATATTTAAATATTTATAATACTATGGTTTTTACTAGAACCTAACCCTTTGATATAGGAACACCCATAATTTAAATATTATTTATATAAAATATATGTATATATATATATAATGTAGTGCTGTTCGTAACTTCCTTGGGTTTTTTCGGAAGCCGTGCGAGTTGCCTGTCGTTGAGGTGCAACAGTTTTTCTTTAAAGGCTCACACAGCTCACTCTGATTGACCTTGCTATTTTTGGTATGTCTTGTTTATTGGTTTGAAGAAGAACGTTGCATGCTTTTAGTGAACAGAGATGTCCTTCTTTTCTCAATGATTCTGTAAAAGAGTATCTTATTTAATGTATGCTCTTTGGTGGTTTGTTATTCTCTATTTTCCCACCATGCTTCATCAAGAATGTCCATTATCTCACTTGACAAATCTTACAAAATTTAAGTAAATGTCTCCATTTTTAGATAAAGGAGAGATAAATTCAGTATGGTGCATCGTGCCATTAATTAGCTTGAACTTGAGTTGTACCACCATATTAAATGTTTTCTAAAATAGGTACCTAATTTTACAGCAAAGGGTTCTTGATTGTGAATATATTAGCACAATAGATTGCACAAAATCAGTCGAGCTTTCAGTGATGTCAGAGGCTAGTTCAAGCTAAGATATCAGGTTCTTGATTGTGAATATATTAGAAAAATAGATTGCACAAAATCAGTCGAGCTTTCAGTGATGTCAGAGGCTAGTTCAAGCTAAGATATCAGGTTCTTGATTGTGAATATATTAGCAAAATAGAGTGCACAAAATCAGTCGAGCTTTCAGTGATGTCAGAAGCTAGTTCAAGCTAAGTTATCAGGTTCTTGATTGTGAATATATTAGCTCAATTGATTGCACAAAATCAGTCGAGCTTTCAGTGATGTCAGAGGCTAGTTCAAGCTAAGTTTTTAGGTTCTTGATTGTGAATATATTAGCACAATAGATTGCACAAAATCAGTCGAGCTTTCAGTGATGTCAGAGGCTAATTCAAGCTAAGTTATCAGGTTCTTGATTGTGAATATATTAGCAAAATAGATTGCACAAAATCAGTCGAGCTTTCAGTGATGTCAGAGGCTAATTCAAGCTAAGTTATCAGGTTCTTGATTGTGAATATATTAGCACAATAGATTGCACAAAATCAGTCGAGCTTTCAGTGATGTCAGAGGCTAATTCAAGCTAAGTTATCAGGTTCTTGATTGTGAATATATTAGCACAATAGATTGCACAAAATCAGTCGAGCTTTCAGTGATGTCAGAGGCTAATTCAAGCTAAGTTATCAGGTTCTTGATTGTGAATATATTAGCACAATAGATTGCACAAAATCAGTCGAGCTTTCAGTGATGTCAGAGGCTAATTCAAGCTAAGTTATCAGGTTCTTGATTGTGAATATATTAGCACAATAGATTGCACAAAATCAGTCGAGCTTTCAGTGATGTCAGAGGCTAATTCAAGCTAAGTTATCAGGTTCTTGATTGTGAATATATTAGCACAATAGATTGCACAAAATCAGTCGAGCTTTCAGTGATGTCAGAGGCTAATTCAAGCTAAGTTATCAGGTTCTTGATTGTGAATATATTAGCACAATAGATTGCACAAAATCAGTCGAGCTTTCAGTGATGTCAGAGGCTAATTCAAGCTAAGTTATCAGGTTCTTGATTGTGAATATATTAGCACAATAGATTGCACAAAATCAGTCGAGCTTTCAGTGATGTCAGAGGCTAGTTCAAGCTAAGTTATCAGGTTCTTGGCTGTGAATATATTAGCACAATAGATTGCACAAAATCAGTCGAGCTTTCAGTGATGTCAGAGGCTAGTTCAAGCTAAGTTATCAGGTTCTTGGCTGTGAATATATTAGCACAATAGATTGCACAAAATCAGTCGAGCTTTCAGTGGTGTGAGAGGCTAATTCAATCTAAGTTATCAGGTTCTTGATTGTGAATATATTAGCTCAATTGATTGCACAAAATCAGTCGAGCTTTCATTAATGTCAGAGGCTAATTCAAGCTAAGTTATCAGGTTCTTGATTGTGAATATATTAGAAAAATAGATTGCACAAAATCAGTCGAGCTTTCAGTGATGTCAGAGGCTAATTCAAGCTAAGATATCAGGTTCTTGATTGTGAATATATTGGCACAATAGATTGCACAAAATCAGTCGAGCTTTCAGTGATGTCAGAGGCTAGTTCAAGCTAAGTTATCAGGTTCTTGATTGTGAATATATTGGCAAAATAAATTGCACAAAATCAGTCGAGCTCTCAGTGATGTCAGAGGCTAATTCAAGCTAAGTTATCAGGTGCTTGATTGTGAATATATTGGCAAAATAGATTGCACAAAATCAGTCGAGCTCTCAGTGATGTCAGAGGCTAGTTCAAGATCAGTTATCAGGTTCTTGATTGTGAATATATTAGCACAATAGATTGCACAAAATCAGTCAAGCTTTCAGTGATGTCAGAGGCTAATTCAAACTAAGTTATCAGGTTCTTGATTGTGAATATATTAGCACAATAGATTGCACAAAATCAGTCGAGCTTTCAGTGATGTCAGAGGCTAGTTCAAGCTAAGTTATCAGGTTCTTGATTGTGAATATATTAGAAAAATAGATTGCACAAAATCAGTCAAGCTTTCAGTGATGGGAGAGGCTAATTCAAGCTAAGATATCAGGTTCTTGATTGTGAATATATTAGAAAAAAAGATTGCACAAAATCAGTCGAGCTTTCAGTGATGGGAGAGGCTAATTCAAGCTAAGATATCAGGTTCTTGATTGTGAATATATTGGCACAATAGATTGCACAAAATCAGTAGAGCTTTCAGTGATGTCAGAGGCTAATTCAAGCTAAGATATCAGGTTCTTGATTGTGAATATATTAGAAAAATAGATTGCACAAAATCAGTCGAGCTCTCAGTGATGTCAGAGGCTAGTTCAAGATAAGTTATCAGGTTCTTGATTGTGAATATATTAGAAAAATAGATTGCACAAAATCAGTCAAGCTTTCAGTGATGTCAGAGGCTAGTTCAAGCTAAGTTATCAGGTTCTTGATTGTGAATATATTAGAAAAATAGATTGCACAAAATCAGTCGAGCTTTCAGTGATGGGAGAGGCTAATTCAAGCTAAGATATCAGGTTCTTGATTGTTAATATATTGGCACAATAGATTGCACAAAATCAGTAGAGCTTTCAGTGATGTCAGAGGCTAGTTCAAGCTAAGATATCAGGTTCTTGATTGTGAATATATTTGCACAATAGATTGCACAAAATCAGTCAAGCTTTCAGTGATGTCAGAGGCTAGTTCAAGCTAAGTTTTTAGGTTCTTGATTGTGAATATATTAGAAAAATAGATTGCACAAAATCAGTCAAGCTTTCAGCGATGTCAGAGGCTAGTTCAAGCTAAGTTATCTCTTCCTAATCAAGACTGGGAATGTGGATGATATAAGTGATTTGAATTTCTAGAAGAAAATAGATGAGCAGCGTAGAGAGGATTTTCGGCCTGATACTGCATCTTTTGATATAAGCATGATGAAACGCATTTTCAGATATGTAGGCCAAAGATAACCCTACATAAACAGGAGATATGACGTCATCAAGATGGCCGATGCTTTGAATTACTTTTTTCAGTATACACCGTAAACAAATTGAAAATTTTCAATTTCTATATTTTAAATGAAAGTTCTTTAAATTACCTTTAAGATGAGTATATAAATGTTTCTGACTAATTGATAGGAGTAGTTACTTAGTTATTTAAAATTTAAAATAACGAGAGGTACCATGTTTGATTATTTCTTTCATAGCTTTTTATTTATTGGTTGAATAAAAAAATCAAGTAAGGTTTTTTATTGCCTAGTTTACTAAAATAAATGTATCATGTACTTTTATCGTATGACAAGTCATAAGGCCATAATGTTTGATGAAACTCTTACAAGAAGAGGGCAGACTGCTTTGTTGCCCCACATCGTCCCGTTGCGTTTTTCTAGAAATTCATAAAAATCATATATTTAATAAAAGGCTTTTTATAAACAAATACCTTATTTTTACACCTTTAAAGACACATTGCTATCACCAACATGAACCACTTTCTCCTTACTTTATATATTTAAGTTCCAAAATTGGAGAGCCAAGAATTCACTCCAGGAGTCTACTTTTATGTACTAGAGTAATTATTTGGATTTGGAACTTATTCTGCTGTTGTTAGTTCGATCTCAAAACAGTGAAATTTTATCTCTATTTGTTGAAGTGCTTAAGATGATTGTGCCATGGTTCTTTGCTTTCGACTTCAATGATTATTCTAGGTGGCCTCCTATCTTTCTATGAGATCTGATAACTCTTCAAGAGTTACATCCATATAATTGGGGTAGGTTTTATCAAGGAAATTTTGTCGTCCAAAAAACGAATATAACCTTTTCAGCAATAGGAGTCGATCAAGCCCATGAACAAAATAATTTTCTCATAAAGGGCGATGGTGAAGCCGTGAGTTTGTTGACAAATGACACTTCATTACAGAGGTGGATGATTTGTGTACCAGCAATATCTTTCTTTATAGATCAGATTGGAAATATAACTTTTCATCACCAAGACAGCTGGAACAACAAACACACATTTCCAAACTATTTTCAACAGGAAAGTAAAAGCTCTAAAAACGATTATGGCAGCCTTTGGAAATATTTTTATTGAATCAGAGAAATAGGTTCATTTTCATTAGAGAAACTGGCATTGACAGAAGAAGCTGTCCTACGCATCATGAACATTGAAGAAGTAGGTAAAACATAGAATGAGGAACTCGTTTTCAAAAGGATAGTCTCAGATGAGATATATTTCTACCAATAGATAAAAAAAATATTGTTTGGATATTAAAAGGTTCTATTAAAAAGTTATAGAATTAGGTCACTATATAAACACTTTCATTTATGCTTTAAGTGACTAGAGACCTTGAACTTTGTCACCTCTTTTGTTTTACAACAGTTAATTTTATACAGAAATTTCATGGGAAGGTCAAAAGGAAGCAAGGCTGCCTGGTTAAAACTTTGGAAAAATGTGCATCTTCTCAGATAAATGACAGCCAATCTGCGGTTTGATGTCATGGATATTGAAGATGAAATTTTAATTGATGAGTCAGCTGAAACGCCATGTGGAGCTGCTCAAGAGATGCTAATTCAAGATGAGGGTGCTACTCCTGATGCTTATGAGGCTCCTGTTGATAACACTTTACCGGAAGGCGATTCAAACATCACAAATCAGGTAACATCTATTTCTCATGAATGTCAATCTCTCGTTTATATAATTAAGCCAAAAGTGGAAAAAACATTTAAGTGAAGCTGTAAGAAAATATCTCCTGACAGACGTCGGAAAGTACCAAGCACATTGTATTGATATAGTGTGGGATATCTACTACAAAAAAAATTAAAATCAAATACCAGAAACCGCCGTGGAGCTGGATAGCGACGTTAGATTCGAGCAAACAGCATTTTGCCAAAGAAATGGCAACACCTCTAAAATATGCTTAAAGAAACTGAATTATTTTCCTTCTTGGCCAGAGAGAATGTTGCCAGTTCACACCTTTCTCTTCCTTCCTGGCCAGAGAGAATCTTACCAGTTCACATCTTTCTCTTCCTTACAGACCAGAGATAATGTGGCCAGTTCACGTCTTTCTCTTCCTTACAGACCAGAGATAATGTGGCCAGTTCACGTCTTTCTCTTCCTTCCTGGCCAGAGAGAATCTTACCAGTTCACATCTTTCTCTTCCTTACAGACCAGAGATAATGTGGCCAGTTCACGTCTTTCTCTTCCTTACAGACCAGAGATAATGTGGCCAGTTCAAAACTTTCTCTTCCTTCCCGACCATGGAGAATCTTACCAGTTAACGTCTTTCTCTTCCTTCCTGGCCAGAGAGAATCTTACCAGTTAACATCTTTCTCTTCCTTCCTGACCAGAGAGAATCTTACCAGTTCACACCTTTCTCTTCCTTCCCGACTGGAGAGAATCTTACCAGTTCACGTCTTTCTCTTCCTTCCTGGCCAGAGAAAATCTTACCAATTCACACCTTTCTCTTCCTTCCCGACCAGAGAGAATGTTGCCAGTTCACGTCTTTCTCTTCCTTCCTGGCCAGAGATAATGTGGCCAGTTAACATCTTTTTCTTACTTATAGACCAGAGATAATGTGGCCAGTTCACACCTTTCTCTTCCTTTCTGGCCAGAGAGAATCTTACCAGTTCACATCTTTCTCTTCCTTCCCGACCAGAGAGAATCTTACCAGTTTACACCTTTCTCTTCCTTTCTGGCCAGAGAGAATATTACCAGTTCACGTCTTTCTCTTACTTACAGACCAGAGAGAATGTTGCCAGTTCACGTCTTTCTCTTCCTTTCAGGCCAGAGAGAATCTTACCAGTTCACATATTTCTCTTCCTTCCTGACCAGAGATAATGTGGCCAGTTCACACCTTTTTCTTCCTTCCTGGCCAGAGAGAATGTGGCCAGTTCACACCTTTCTCTTACTTACAGATCATAGATAATGTTGCCGGTTCACACCTTTCTCTTCCTTACAGACCAGAGATCTTGTGGCCAATTCACACCTTTCTCTTCCTTCCTGGCCAGATAGAATGTGGCCAGTTCACACCTTTTACTTCCTTTCTGGCCAGAGAGAATCTTACCAGTTAACATCTTTCTCTTCCTTCCCGACCAGAGAGAATCTTACCAGTTCACTCATATCTCTTCCTTTCTGGCCAGAGAGAATCTTACCAATTCACATCTTTCTCTTCCTTCCTGACCAGAGATAAACTTACCAGTTCACACATTTCTTTTCCTTTCTGGCCAGAGAGAATCTTACCAGTTAACATCTTTCTTTCCTTCCTGGCCAGAGAGAATCTTACCAGTTAACATCTTTCTCTTCCTTCCCGACCAGAGAGAATCTTACCAGTTCACACCTTTCTCTTCCTTCCTGACCAGAGATAATGTGGCCAGTTCACACCTTTCTCTTACTTACAGACCAGAGATAATGTGGCCAGTTCACACCTTTCTCTTCCTTCCTGGCCAGAGATAATGTGGCCAGTTCACACCTTTCTCTTCCTTCCTGACCAGAGATAATGTGGCCAGTTCACACCTTTCTCTTACTTACAGACCAGAGATAATGTGGCCAGTTCACACCTTTCTCTTCCTTCCTGGCCAGAGAGAATGTGGCCAGTTCACACCTTTCTCTTACTTACAGACCAGAGATAATGTGGCCAGTTCACACCTTTCTCTTCCTTCCTGGCCAGAGAGAATGTGGCCAGTTCACACCTTTCTCTTACTTACAGACCAGAGATAATGTGGCCAGTTCACACCTTTCTCTTCCTTCCTGGCCAGAGAGAATGTGGCCAGTTCACACCTTTCTCTTACTTACAGACCAGAGATAATGTGGCCAGTTCACACCTTTCTCTTCCTTCCTGGCCAGAGAGAATGTGGCCAGTTCACACCTTTCTCTTACTTACAGACCAGAGATAATGTGGCCAGTTCACACCTTTCTCTTCCTTCCTGGCCAGAGAGAATGTGGCCAGTTCACACCTTTCTCTTACTTACAGACCAGAGATAATGTGGCCAGTTCACACCTTTCTCTTCCTTCCTGGCCAGAGAGAATGTGGCCAGTTCACACCTTTCTCTTACTTACAGACCAGAGATAATGTGGCCAGTTCACACCTTTCTCTTCCTTCCTGGCCAGAGAGAATGTGGCCAGTTCACACCTTTCTCTTACTTACAGACCAGAGATAATGTGGCCAGTTCACACCTTTCTCTTCCTTCCTGGCCAGAGAGAATGTGGCCAGTTCACACCTTTCTCTTACTTACAGACCAGAGATAATGTGGCCAGTTCACACCTTTCTCTTCCTTCCTGGCCAGAGAGAATGTGGCCAGTTCACACCTTTCTCTTACTTACAGACCAGAGATAATGTGGCCAGTTCACACCTTTCTCTTCCTTCCTGGCCAGAGAGAATGTGGCCAGTTCACACCTTTCTCTTACTTACAGACCAGAGATAATGTGGCCAGTTCACACCTTTCTCTTCCTTCCTGGCCAGAGAGAATGTGGCCAGTTCACACCTTTCTCTTACTTACAGACCAGAGATAATGTGGCCAGTTCACACCTTTCTCTTCCTTCCTGGCCAGAGAGAATGTGGCCAGTTCACATCTTTCTCTTCCTTCCTGACCAGAGATAATGTGGCCAGTTCACACCTTTCTCTTACTTACAGACCAGAGATAATGTGGCCAGTTCACACCTTTCTCTTCCTTTCTGGCCAGAGAGTATCTTACCAGTTCACATCTTACTCTTCCTTCCTGACCAGAGATAATGTAGCCAGTTCACATCTTTCTCTTCCTTCCTGACCAGAGTTAATGTGGCCAGTTCACACCTTTCTCTTCCTTCCTGGCCAGAGATAATGTGGCCAGTTCACGTCTTTCTCTTACTTACAGACCAGAGATAATGTGGCCAGTTCACACCTTTTTCTTCCTTCCTGGCCAGACAGAATTTGGCCAGTTCACACCTTTCTCTTACTTACAGACCAGAGATAATGTGGCCAGTTCACACCTTTCTCTTCCTTCCTGACCAGAGAGAATTTTGCCAGTTCACGTCTTTCTCTTCCTTCCCGACCAGAGATAATGTGGCCAGTTCACACCTTTCTCTTACTTACAGACCAGAGATAATGTTGCCAGTTCACACCTTTCTCTTCCTTCCTGGCCAGAGAGAATCTTACCAGTTCACACCTTTCTCTTACTTACAGACCAGAGATAATGTGGCCAGTTCACACCTTTCTCTTCCTTCCTGGCCAGAGAGAATGTGGCCAGTTCACATCATTCTCTTCCTTCCCGACCAGAGAGAATCTTACCAGTTCACACCTTTCTCTTCCTTTCTGGCCAGATATAATCTTACCAGTTCACACCTTTCTCTTCCTTTCTGGCCAGAGAGAATCTTACCAGTTCACATCATTCTCTTCCTTCCCGACCAGAGAGAATCTTACCAGTTCACACCTATCTCTTCCTTCCCGACCATAGAGAATCTTACCAGTTCACACCTTTCTCTTCCTTTCTGGCCAGAGAAAATCTTACCAGTTCACACCTTTCTCTTCCTTACAGACCAGAGATAATGTGGCCAGTTCACACCTTTCTCTTCCTTCCTGGCCAGAGATATTGTTATCAGTTCACATCTTTCTCTTCCTTCCTGGCCAGATATATTGTTGCCAGTTCACACCTTTCTCTTCCTTCCTGGCCAGAGAGCTTGTTGCCAGTTCACATCTTAAGAATATACAGATGTTTCCCACTATAAGCCCGAATGTACTCTCTAATGATGTGAATCAGACTTCTCTCGCTGAGGAAAAATGTGTATCCTGGAAGAAACAGATCCTAGGATTTCTGTTCGTGTACTTGATGCAGTGAAGACACGTTTCAAGGCTGTTTACATTCTCCGTTAGACACAGATGTTATTGTGTTGGTTCACATTCTCCAAAGAGGGTCTTGCTAAACTGAGAGTAAGCTTTGGTTGCGGAAAGATATATAAGACCATTATAGTTAATAATAGAGTTCAAAACCTTGGGTAGAGTATGCCCGTGGCTTTGCGTGGATTGCACCTATTATCTGGGTGCGGTAGCACATCATTTTTTATGGCTGAGGGGAACAAATTTGTTTGATGGCTTCTTCATTTTTCTCCAAAGGTACCTAGTTATATGTTACACCGCAACAAGGGATTAACTTTCTGTAAATGATGCACGATTGAATTTCTTCACAATGCTTAACAGAAATATGGAGCTCATCCCACCTTCAGCTGATGCTCTGAAATTTTTATGACGTCTGCAGATGCTACCGGGGAGGTCATAAATGGGAACAGATAAAGGCAATTGTTGAAGTACCAGGCATCTCACTTTTGGGATGGAAATACATAAACAATAACTACAACCCTGTCTGGACAAGCCAGCCTGAAATTTATCTGGCTCTAATTTACTATTGCTACTCTCCTATTGAGTCGATGGTGGTTGCGTTATCTGATAGCTCGTGACTTTATTGATTATATATTAGTTGCTGAAGATGTCCGCATGTTCTTCACAAACTGAACCTTAAAATATCAGTGAAGAAAGACCCTGGTCACGGAATCATTTATGGATAGCTTGGTGGTTAGAGCATTGGCGTACTAATACAAAGTTCATGGGTTTGCTTTCCATTTCCAGGTGTCATTTTTAAATTTAAAAGAGCTTTACATCTTTTTATATTAGTTTAGGAAACATTTGGACCTCTCTCCCACCATCCTCCACTATATTTACCAGCAACTGATTTTAAAATTCCAGCTTTTATTGCAATGTGGGATGTTTCTATGATAAATTTGTTGAATTTTAATTTTCTTCCATGCCAAAAAGTATATTTTCAAATTCTTTTGGAAATATTTAAAACTAATTCTATAACCTTTATCAGTTCTCACAATCTCAATTGATTTTTATTAAGATTTATATGATTTTTATGTGCCTAATAAATTTAAACTCTTAAACATATCTAAAATAATCTTCTATATTAGTTGAATACATTTTATTATTATTATTATTATTATTATTATTATTATTATTATTAACACAAGAGTCTTTATACGCACTTACGATAATATGAAATGATAGGGTGATTGTGAGATGAAATGGAGAACCTACAGTTTAACGTGGGATCCAAACCACGGTAGATATCTGGCATTACACACATTCACAAGTTGTGATTAATACACTTCTTGTCATAGGTGAAGGAAGGGTTTGGCAATCAGATAAATCTGTGCCAGGACTGAGGCTTGAACCCCAGACACCCAGCACAGAGGTCTGACAACTTACCCCTAGACCACCAGGTCACCTGCGTATACATTTTAAACCCTTTAAGCTCTTCCTTATCCCGGAGTAAATTTTAAAATTCCTTATGTTCAGACGTTAATTGGCTATCCAGGAAGGTTTATTTTGTTCCATGGAAACCCCAATTTTCTAGAAAAATTGTTTTTTATATTAAATTTGGAAATACTTCCCAATTTTCTGCTCCTTAATTTTGAAATCTAAGAATTTTCACACCTTTATTAATGGTGAGGTGATACTTGTATATATATTTGAAAATTTATATATATTTGTATATATATATATATATTTATGGTTCCTAGTCACACCAGCAGCGCAAGAATATTATTTTAGTTTCGTCAAAGATTTATTCAAGTGAGGTTGAGAGATATATTAAATAAGGAGCACATGAGCGAGAATTTGGGTCAAAAGAAAAGGAATTTTGGAGATGCTTCCCGCTAGAATTATGTTGGATACGTGCTTAGAGTACAATTTTTTGAAAGAGAATAATTTGTAATAGAACTTAGTATATTTAGCCAAGGCGTAAGGACTTTCCAAAGTTGGTAAATAGAGAAGAAAATTCCTCTAAACAAGACACATATATGCACATGTTTGGGCACAACGGGCAAATTTTATTACTAAAGTGACATTGAAAAGTTATAATATTAAAAAAAAGTGTTTTTGGGACCATGAATATGAAAATAGGATACTTTACTGTATTATTCCAAAATTTAGGTATGAAGAATACAATGAAATATTAAAATGTAAAATATATTTAAGACAGGCTAAAATGTAATTTTTAGTTTAAGAAGTAGAAATATTGTGTTGTTTGAATACCCAAAGGGAGGAGAGAAGGGGATTGCCCTAACCTGCAGTCATTAATGTTCAATACTCGCGAGAGGCAGCGAGAAAGAGAGCTTAACGTGCTTAGTTGCGCGGTTCAGGAGAAGATGGTTTTCTTTTGGTATTAATAACCGAACTGTCAGCTGGTCCGAGAGTCGACAAATCACATATAATATAATACAGGTGGAAATTTGTGTTAACGTGTATAAGACGATAAAAAAAACTCAAGGGAGAAACACGAATATCATTGATTAGATATGTACACGAAACAAAAACACTGGT
The DNA here is from genome assembly GCA_902151425.1 of Timema shepardi. Taxonomy (NCBI): domain Eukaryota; kingdom Metazoa; phylum Arthropoda; class Insecta; order Phasmatodea; family Timematidae; genus Timema; species Timema shepardi. The sequence goes on along the minus strand of CABFVX010005716.1, from coordinate 12,141 downwards.
TATATTACATACATCCGAATGGGGCGGCGGGAGAACTCCTCCTCCTAAATGAAGCAATTCAATGTAAAGTTTGCGGCCAACTGAATTATATAGCCGAGCGTTTGAATAAACACTACCACAAGAGAGAGAGCATCATCGCATCAGGATGACAATCCAACAACAAGAAAAAGGTCGAGAGGCCTGACCTCTGGTGGAATTATCAAACAACATAAAACACTTCATAACACAAACTATTACCTGGTTGCGCAGACAAAGGCAGCCCATTAACAACACATAATATTACCTGGTTGCGCAGACAAAGGCAGCCCATTAACAACACATATTATCTGGGTGCACAGAAAAAGGCAGCTCATTAACAACACAAAATATTACCTGTTTCCGCAGACAAAGGCAGCTCATTATCAACACAAAATATTACCTGGTTGCGCAGACAAAGGCAGCTCATTAACAACACAAACTATTACCTGGTTGCGCATACAAAGGCAGCTCATTATCAACACATAATATTACCTGGTTGCGCAGACAAAGACAGCTCATTAACAACACAAAATATTAACTGGTTGCGCAGACAAAGGCAGATCATTATCAACACAAAATATTACCTGGGTGCACAGACAAAGGCAGCTCATTAACAACACAAAATATTACCTGGTTGCGCAGACAAAGACAGCTCATTAACAACACATAATATTACCTGGGTGCGCAGACAAAGGCAGCTTCATTAACAACACAAACTATTACCTGGTTGCGCAGACAAAGACAGCCCATTAACAACACAAACTATTACCTGGTTGCGCAGACAAATACAGCTCATTAACAACACAAAATATTACCTGGTTGCGCAGACAAAGACAGATCATTAACAACACAAAATATTGCCTGGTTGCGCAGACAAAGACAGCCCATTAACAACACAAAATATTGCCTGGTTGCTCAGACAAAGGCAGCTCATTAACAGTGCAAAATTTACCGAAGCATGATAATAAAATAAGATAAAAGATATAATAGACATTGATACATATATATATACATATGTATCAATGTCTATCAATGTATATATATATAAATATAGGATAAAGGATTGTCACAGTTCATCAAAGAGCATAAATAAATAATATGTTCTTTTACAGAAGTATATTGAATAGTAAACATTATGGTTTTCCAAAGATCTCACAGTTCGTCGAGCTATGGCAGCGGATTATGTTTATTCTAGTCGTTGTGTGACTGCCAGTTTGCCTTTCATTTATACTTTGATTTCTAGCTTTGTTAGCGCAATGCTGATGGATCCTCTTTAAGATAGTTTTTAATTTTAATATTCGTTAATTTTTAGATTTTTCTTGTCCGCATATACAAATTTCAAATTTTCTACCATAATGAGAATATTGTTTTGTATTAACCATTTCCCACCAACTATTTTTAAATTTACAAATTTCCATCTTTTCTTCCAAGCCGAAGAGAATAATTTATACTAATTTAGGAAAGATTATAAGCTACTATCCACACTATTCCCACCATCTATTAGGCCTCTTTCTAATTATTAAATATTTGACACTTAATTTATAATTGGCATAATCCCTCTACATTATTGGCAAATTTAATTTTCCTACCTCACCTACAATATATTTTCTCTCTTTACCTAACACTCCTTGCTCCAGCCGCTTTTTATCTATTTTATACAATTACAATTTTCAGTCTTTAATAGTTGTTTGGAGTATTCTTTATATTTCATACTTCCAATTTTGTACCACACATTAACTCTGATAATTAAAATGTTGTATTTTAGGCAAATATGATAATCTGGATATGTACTACCACCCGCCTAGCAAATTTAAATGTTCTACCCCAGCTAGATATATTTATTCTTTCTCCCCCACCCCCACAATCCACCACCCACCCCCACTTTCCCAAAGTCACAAATAAATATTAAATATTTTCAAGACTTAATATTTATTTTTAGTGGTTGTCTACCTGCTTACAAAATTTCAATTTTCTACCACACTTGGGAAGTATTTGTTTACTATTGGTTTAGGAAATTTTCACCCCTCCCCCTTCCTTTTCTCCCATTCTTTTCTAAATTTTCAAATTTTAAGATTCATTTGATTTTCTGGAGCCGTCTCTTTACATGCCTGCCAAATTTTAATTTTATATCCCATCTATTAAAAATGTTTCTAATGATAGCTTCCCCATTTCCCGGAATGATATTTTGAAATTACTCAATCATAGATTTTTCTGGTTGTGTGAATAAATCCCACTATCTTCTGCCAAGCAAAATTTCGAGTTTCTAGGCCCAGTAGTGAGAGAAATACGTTGATAGATGAGTCTGTGATTCCCACACATTTCTGCCCTCCTAGGGGAAGCAATGTTAACAGTTCTCCTCAGTTCTAGAAAAAAAAAATCTTTAATTGTCGGGATTCTATGTCCTCTGGTTCAAAAGATAATCGGTGACGTTTGAGAAATTTCAACCCCCCTCTCTTAGAGGTCAAATTTCAAGTTTTAAGGTTAATTTGGTTTTCTGGAGTTGTCCTTCTAACTGCCTGCCAAATTTAGATTTTTTACGACGCACACTATTTTTTTTTGTTTAACACCCCCCCCCCCCCCCCCCCCCC
>CABFVX010005715.1:34109-47566 GCA_902151425.1 Timema shepardi | reverse complement strand
GAACCCAAAAAGGCCAATTTCTCCAGTTATGTTTGCCCCCATGTCGGTCTTTATTTCTGTCTATTTCTCTCTCAGCCTGTCTGTCCTTGACCATAGAACCAAAACGAGTGGATGCTTTTGTTCTAACTTATATTTAAATTTTATACAAATATACCATAGGATACTTTTTTTTTTTACTTTAGACCTCATGGGAGAAGGGTTGGGCTGAAAACTATTTTATGTGTATTTCACTAATAAGTGATTTTTCAAAACAATTTTTAATTTTAAAGTTAGCTTTAATAAAATAACAAATAAAAGTTTGATTTTTACTTTCTCACATAGTGAAATTATACTGTAAAAGTGAAATCTTCTGCTCAGAGATAATGATGAAAATTTACATTTTATGTTCGTTCAAACTCAAAATAGTTGCTCTATTAATTTTGTATGTTCATCTGTCCCTGGACACGGATCAAAAACGTTTTGGTGGAGTCTATTCAAACTTCATAATGGTTATAATTATTTTGTTAAAAAAGAATATCTGAGGAGTGTTAGACATGACAAATAAAAATGTATACTTATCTTTAGGCAGAACATTCGTTTGCTAAAGTAAGTATAACAATTATTTACATTCAAATATCATGGTTTTGGATCCGTGATAAAGCTGTTTAAGGCTAAAGATAAAAGTGAAAACCAACTATCTTGATGTGTACACCTATAATTATTATTATTATTAGCACCGCGTCTTACTACCCGTTCGGGTTATACTCATATACCTTTAAGTTTCCTCACATACTTAGTAATTTTGATCTAAATTCCATTGCGTTTATGCACACATATGCATTATATTTTATTTATAATTGGTATTTGTCCACAGCACAAAATGAATGAGACCATACCTAGATTTAAGAATAAAATTCAATAACGCTAACAGTAGCTATCTTACGTGTTTGCATTATTTCAATAAATACCAAAACAAATAATTTAAATTTACTTCCTAATAAGTCAAAATAAAGTAAATCGTAAAAAGCATTTTTATAGTAAGCATCCGGATAATCCAAACAAAATTGTGCTGTTGGCTTATTAGCGAGTAACCAAATTAAATAAACTTAAAACTTTAAATGTACTGATAAATACTCTATAATATGCAGGGTGGCCCACGGAAAGGTAGCCCACCTCCTATATCCTGCCACTCTGAATTGGAGGAGGTAATTCCCCTTCCAGCCATATTGTGATATGATGAATGAACAAGTGAACTGATTGTTTAACGCTTTATTGACTTACTGACATGTTACAACATATTCTGAAAATGATTACTGTATTTGTCTATGCACCTATGGTCACCTAGAAGAATGTTAGCCGTTAATGCCTGCAGCCCTTCAACAGCAATATTAATTACAAAGGTAAAATCGTAAATATGAGACTGAATTAAATGTGTATCTGCCAAGAGTTCAAACTCACTCCCCGTCTCAATAACGATCTAGCCCAATGCAAGTGAAACACCTTAGATTCCTCGTAGAGCGTTTGCGGACCATTTGATGTTCACTAGAAATGTTGACTATTTTATACCCGTAATGGAAGTAGTTTAGATTAGATTTCAAGCTTGTAATAGACTGAATATTTGTTTATAGCAAGATCAAAGTTTTAAAAACCTAAAAAAAAAAAATCTGATGGAATTAATCTAAAATTTTGAAAATTTATGATATTCTATTAATTTGCCGTGAGTAAACAAACCTTAGAAAGTTTTTTGTTGTAAAATAACACATTTTTATTACGACGTAAAATATTAACTCGATAAAATTTTTAAATAAAGCATTTGGAACTTTTAAAAATAGATTTAAAATTATTTATGATATAATAAACTTTACAGCTACCCATTTTAATCACTGCAGATTATTTTTTAAATAATATACATTTATAAAGCCAGTCATAAATAAACTACCCTCAAGTGAATTTCCACTTGCCTGAAACACATTTTAAACAAATTTGTTGGAAATATTTTCAAAATAATTTGATTTTTGAAAATCACTCACAAGTAAACTATTTTTTTAAAATTGTTACCCTTACTACCAAGTATCCTATACAGTGTTATTTAAGAGGGCGAACAATCCCTAGATATCCATTCTAAATAATATAGTTGAGGCAACTTGGAATTAAAAAAAAAATACTATTCATACTACTACACTTTGCGATCAAGGGTTAAAAAAAAGTCCTAGAGTATTATCCTATAGTATCCTGATATTATGTTTGAACTAAATCCATTACACCGCTCCAGATCTGTGACCAGGGACGGACTGGCACACAACACAGAGAGACAAACAGACATACATGGGGACATACAGAATTGTAAATTGCACTTTTTTCGTTTGGACACACATCAAACGCAAAGATTCTTCATAATCCCGAGGACGAAAATCCTCGCGATTTATTTTATCTTCATTTAAGATTAGTAGAGACAAAACTTTTAATCAATCATTAGTAATCTATAGACTGAATTTGGTAGGAAGAACTGTAAATTATAGATACTTAAGTTACTAACAGACTTTTTAAATATTCACACATCAAGTCATGTTATCTTGAGAAATCACCTTTGATTGGTATTATCAATATCTATAAAATAACATTAATGAACGGCACAGAAAAGTGTTGTCACTTTTGTTTGCAATGAAATTAGTTTGAATCTTATAAACTGTGCTTGAAACCAAAATAAGGGTATAAAATTAGTTAAATGTATGTATAAAAAACAAATAGCTAATACTATTACATATTCTAAAAAAATTACAAGATAGGATATCCATTTTGAAGGAAATCTTTAGAGCCATTTTTAAAATAGCTTACAATTTTTGAAATATCAGTTATCAGTAAGCTACCCTTACAAGTGTTTTTACGCCCATAATGAGCAGCCCTAAACTTTGTTATTTTTAATGTCAAAAATACCAGAAATACTTGTTTAAAAATAAATCGCTTGAGTCATTAAAAATATTTTGAATTTTTGAAAAAAAAATCATTACAATTAAGCAAAAACAAGTTTTTATCCTCAGAATAAGTCTACATGATTTTTGTCAAAGCGCACAATGCCCCAGATTTAAATTTTAAAATAAATCTTTTGGGCCGTTTTCGAGATAATTCAGTTTAAAAATATTTCGAAATATGCTTCAACGAAATATTTCCCAAAAATCAATGATACACTGAACTTTTTCATTTTATAAAAGTAATAAAATCAATACATTTAACATTGAGGTACCATTTATTTTAGGGCTTATGTCAAAATACGATTAGAATAATAATCCCAAGGTTTTGTGCTATAAAATCCAAATATAAATTTTCCACAACATCCATCGAAACGTGTTGGAACTTTGGTCATTGATAGAAGGACAGAGATACAGATTTTGGGACAGACACAACTGAGAAATTCACTATTTTTGTGTGTTCGGGTTCACGTAAATTTAAAGATTCATCATAATCTCAAAACGAGTTTTTTCACTATAGCAATATATCACTTGATATGAAAAAGTAAAAATGTGTGTTATACCCTGTTGAAATCATTTTGATTTCATTTGCAATTATTATTCATAGGAGATATAATGTTTTGTGTAAATTACTTTGACTAGATATATGGTAAGTGTATTACTAAGTAGCAATTAATAAAACATTGTTTTATAATCCAATTGTTAGTTTTAAAATACATCCTCAAAGCGTTCCATGTTGTTATTCTATGAATGTATGTCCTACATAACTAGTGAACATTCTATTTTGGTGCCCCACGTCTTACTACTCGTCCAGGTTGATCGAACATTAAAATTAATGAAGAATAGATGAGTAGGGTATATTTTAGAGGGTGTGTGAAAAAACTACCCTTGGTACACACGGCCTACATTAGAACTCTAAACTTCCCGTCATAATCAAATCATGACAAGAAAAGATCAAAACCTTGTGCCGCGCTGCCCTCTATAAGATATTGATACTATTACTGATTTTTCACACCCATGACACATTTAGAATTAACGCAACTTGTGACTAAAGGACCATTGGCAAAGACAAAATACAAATCCGGTTTATTTGGTTGCAACCTCAAGTTCTGAGTTCGAAAATTGTCTATAGGCCATTTAAATTAATAATCTAAAGTGAGAGGGTGTCAGCCGTGTTGAAATACGAGAATAATTCAAAATATGAAAATAAACTCTCCTCATGTTGCTGACCGAAATTGATCTCGAGTCTCTCATTTCTGAGTATAGTAGACTATACGTACGTCTAGCTCTAGATAACATCATCTGTTATAGTTTATATTATATATTTATAAACAAATAATGGAATGACTTCCATGTTAGACTACAGATAATATATTTTAATACCTTCGTATATTTTCCCCATATGCTCATGTACCGTGCAGTAAACACAAAACCTTATTTATTCATGATGAGCTAAACTTGTCGTGATATCAACAGAAAAAACCTTGGAAAGGTAACTTTCTAGGCCACTTTAGGTCACGTCAAACTTATACAAACATTACAGATCTACATTTTATATTCATACTTTTATGAACTTCTTTATCTTAAAAAATATTGTAACTATTCGGTGATTAAATGTCATACCAAGAACTTAATAATCACGAATAGCAACAATTTGGTAATATTTATATTCAGGGATGGCTTATAGCAGGCCACGGAACTTTATGGCAAACATCTATTATATATATTTATATATGATTCACAATATTATAAACGGGTCAAGAAATTCTGTTCATGAACCCTTGATTTTTAAAACTGTTTTTATCTGGCTTACTTTAGCCAGTTCTTATCATTTGGCATTTTTAGTTTGAGTTTAAGCATTTTTTTGGTGATTTATAGTAAATTGTGATAAATACATTTTTATTTAATATTAATAATTTTTAAATTCATATATATGAATTTTTAAATTCATATATATATATATATATATATATATATATATATATATATACACGAATATATAATATTCAAAGAAACGTTAACTGAAACAACACATCTGATTACCAAATCCTAGCCTTAAAGACTAATATCAATAGCTGATAGTCGGTAACAAAGTGCATATCAAGTAACTACCTTCATTTTTATAGGGATATATATTATAGACAGCATTACTGGAGTAAACGCTGAACCTGTAAACCTTCAATGTTTCTTAAACTACCAGGTTACCATTTACGACTTCTCCTATATATATACACGCTTTATACAGTCTAAACAGATTTTATTATTAGATAGGAAGGTTTTAGGAGCCAATAGGGTAGACAGAAAAACAAAATTTTAACAATTTTTTATAGTAAATATATTTAATCTTTTAAGTCAAAAACAATTCCATATTAAATAGTAAAATGTCTAACAAGTAGGTTGATGTATATAAATTAACAACTAAGTGCAAATAACAATAACCTCAGTTCCTATCTAATTGATATAATGATATTGGTTTGGATTACTATAAATTATGTAAAAAGTCATGGATGAAGGTAATTTTTCTTTAAAGTAATATATACAGAGTATGCGTTTAAGATTTGTCCATGAAGAAACACCCACTTCTTAGAAATAACGTGAAAAGAATTACACCTTTAAAATATATTTCTTATACCATATTTCCTATTAAAAGAACAACTGCACTATTTCCTGCTAAAAGGAACAACTCCGCAGTATTTGGCGAAGAAGCCAATTCCCTATATCAATAAGAATCTATCCTTCACAACACCTGTCGCCAGGACTCTTTCTATTAGATTTTACACTGTTGGCGAGGGGAGAAAGATGCAAAAGGTTTGTCATATATTAACCGTTTGTGCGTATCATCCGGGATCCAAACGCCCACGCACAAGTCGCACAAGCCACACACTGGCAGTCAATCTAACACAGTATAAAATAACTTACATTAATATAACAAGTGTGCATTAATATAAAGAATTTAATTGTAGTTTGTATTAGCGATTAACAGATGTTATTTAAATAAACCGTGTGTGAATAAACAGCCATCAACAGTTCTCTTTCTTTACATTTATAAACTATACCGTTCTAATTAGTGCTCGACCTCCAAGCTATACACAGCTGGTTAAACGGTATCTTTTCCGTACAGTGATGATAAGTGCTCGATCACGGAGCTATAGACAACCTAAACATCATCACAGCATTATTATATCAGGGAATTAAGCCGTAGTTTTTCAATCGACGCCCAAAGAGGAGCAATTGATTCCACAGTTTTACATTGAGAAAACCTGGCAGGGCGTTGTTTAGTAACTAATTGTGCTGAGACATGAGACGAATCATAATAATCTAATATCCTTCTCACACAAATTCTCTAAACCCATTAAATTAAAGGCATGGAGCCGTTACGTAAATGTACGTTGTCGTCAGCTGACAGTGAAAGAAAGCAAATAAAATATAATTAATGAATAACACTATTTTCACAACAGCCAAACGAGCCTTTCTCTAAATTCGTATAAATAATAAGTTTATACCCCTAGTAAATAAATTCTAATCTTTTCATTGGTGTTAGCATTACAACAGATATTCAATTACTTTACGAACATTGCAATTTTATAAAAGACACAAAATAATATCATGGCTTGTTTCACGCAAAGTGAAGACAACTGAATTCCTAGCACGTCCTAAAGGTACGCGCACAAACGGGTTAAACGAGATATGTAATACCACCAGAGAGAACCATCGGTAAGTGAATAACAAAGTTACTAAATATATAAGGAAATAATCGAGTTTAATTAGCTTTCCCCTAATTAACGATAATACCTGGATAAAAACCACTAGTGTGCATTAATATAAAGAATTTAATTGTAGTTTGTATTAGCGATTAACAGATGTTATTTAAATAAACCGTGTGTGAATAAACAGCCATCAACAGTTCTCTTTCTTTACATTTATAAACTATACCGTTCTAATTAGTGCTCGACCTCCAAGCTATACACAGCTGGTTAAACGGTATCTTTTCCGTACAGTGATGATAAGTGCTCGATCACGGAGCTATAGACAACCTAAACATCATCACAGCATTATTATATCAGGGAATTAAGCCGTAGTTTTTCAATCGACGCCCAAAGAGGAGCAATTGATTCCACAGTTTTACATTGAGAAAACCTGGCAGGGCGTTGTTTAGTAACTAATTGTGCTGAGACATGAGACGAATCATAATAATCTAATATCCTTCTCACACAAATTCTCTAAACCCATTAAATTAAAGGCATGGAGCCGTTACGTAAATGTACGTTGTCGTCAGCTGACAGTGAAAGAAAGCAAATAAAATATAATTAATGAATAACACTATTTTCACAACAGCCAAACGAGCCTTTCTCTAAATTCGTATAAATAATAAGTTTATACCCCTAGTAAATAAATTCTAATCTTTTCATTGGTGTTAGCATTACAACAGATATTCAATTACTTTACGAACATTGCAATTTTATAAAAGACACAAAATAATATCATGGCTTGTTTCACGCAAAGTGAAGACAACTGAATTCCTAGCACGTCCTAAAGGTACGCGCACAAACGGGTTAAACGAGATATGTAATACCACCAGAGAGAACCATCGGTAAGTGAATAACAAAGTTACTAAATATATAAGGAAATAATCGAGTTTAATTAGCTTTCCCCTAATTAACGATAATACCTGGATAAAAACCACACATAATTCGTCTTTACCCACAAGGTAAATAAAGAATACCCTCACACACTATCCTGAGTGAATAACAGAGCTAATGAAATGTAAAAGCAAACAAATGAAGTTATATATTTATTCATACATAAAACTAGAATTAAGAACTTCACACAGAACAATTCACTTGAAACAATAGCATCTTATAAGATAAATATAATATAGCTAAATAAGTAACAAACCGTCAACATAAAATAAATGGGGATTGGGGATGGGCTGGTGAGAAATTTGAAATATTCTTTAATTTATTGAAAAACTTACATTTCAGGATAAAAGAAAATTTAAATTTACTAAGTTGGTAAGATTTGTCCGAAATAATAAATTTAATATAAATAGATTTGCGGTACTTAAAAGTAATAAAAAAATGATTTTTAAATAATAAAATACAGTTATTAAATAGCTCTCTTATTATACTGGCCAGCTGATGAGCTGTAGATCAGTGTTTGAGCACCCGTCTGTTCAAGAGGGACAATTACTGTTCATGCACACCCAAAATACATTTTAACAATAATAAACAAGTTTGTAGTTATTTAAAACACATTTATATTAACAGATTATAAAAGTTTATATAATAAGTAAATAAGTAAGGACTAAGGTCAATGATGAATCTTTTATAAGGTATATTATGCTGAATTTTAAATTATATTTACAAGATTTCTATGTAAATATGTTAAAAGTTTATGGACTACCATTTCACAAATCATACAAATAAGTCATAAAGTTAAACCTACTACGAGGATATAAAAAGGTGACTGCACATGGCCCATGTTAAGTGACTTACGATCCACAGATTTATCCCTAGATATAGCAGACAACGTCACTTCATATTCATCATCCTGGAACCATTTTATTGGAAAACCCATTTCAACCAAACGTCTAATGTTGATGTTTATCCTGTCTTGAAGAGGTGAAACAAAGGGGAAGTGAAAACCTATTAATAATGAGATGGGACAATCTTCCATGATATGGATCATTGGGTAACCATCTTCCTTGTACTCGTTTAGTGTTGTATACATTTTAACCAACATATCACAGTCAACCTAGCCCACCGTTCTGTTGGAGGCAACCATATCAAGTGCTGCTTTCATATTAGATACGAACACAGCCCTATATGTAAGAATTTTTATAACTTGATCGCTAATGTCCACCTCTTCAATTAAATCGTTTATATCATCATCTAAACCCTCCAATTTTGGAAATGCTATCCAAAAACTTGATTTAACTAATTGTTTCATTGTGTTTGTATCAGGGTAGTAATAGGGTTTTGTCAAGTAACTGGTAAAACCTCCCATATATGAGTTCATCATTATCAAACTTAGCAACAAGGTAGAAATAATAAAGCCTTTATAGCTTGAAGAATTCACTAACATAATCGTGGTCCCAGTAGTAAATATGCGAATAGTTTCCAGAATCAATATCATTTCAGAAGATGCATCAATTCTAAACAATTTCCAAAGCATAACAACTATAGGAACACTAAGGAACAATAGAGACCAAGTGCCACTGGTGAAAGGCAAAATGATGTTCATGTATTGCGGAACACGTTGCGCCTTGGGCAAGATAAATCTCAAACAAGGTATTAAAATATAGTCCGAGGATATGAACATATTTTTGGTAAGTATTGGGATAATATTTCCAAATATATCTGGTACTGGATTCATATTTCCAAAATTAATTTCATTATTTATATTTGGATTAATGACTTTCATTGTTCCGTTCATACTCTTTATACAATATTGAATAGCTTTATACTCACCACTTAGTTTACCTGATTTTATAATATCTATTCATCTCCCTTTGGTCACTTTGAATTCATATCCATTTGTATTTTTAAGCTTGTCTGTAAAAATATTTATTTTAGTCATCCTTGATTTATCTAAGGAACAATAGAGACCAAGTGCCACTGGTGAAAGGCAAAATGATGTTCATGTATTGCGGAACACGTTGCGCCTTGGGCAAGATCAATTTCAAACAATCTATAACAGCAAAGTCCGAAGTTATGAACATATTCTTGGTATATTTTGGCATCATATTTCCAAATATATCTGGTACTGAATTCATATTTCCAGAATTTATTTCATTACTTATTTTTGGTTTAATGACTTTTAATGTTCCGTTCATACTCTTTATAAAATATTGAATAGCTTTATACTCACTACTTAGTCTAACTGATTTTAAAACATCTATTGATCTCCCTTTGGTCACTTTGAATTCATATCCATTTGTATTTTTAAGCTTGTCTGTAAAAATATTTAGTTTACTCATCCTTGATTTAGATAGCTTGACAAAATTACCATTGTTTTTAAACTGGTTAAAAAACCATGCTATTGATGAAAGATTTTGAGAAGGAAATTCATGTTTAAGCCTATCTTTACTATTTAGTGGTGAAATAGTAGGAAATGTAATCAATATAATATTTAAAATACGATACTCGTCCCATGTTTTTTTGCAATCTTCTTTAAACCTGTTTATTTCATTTTCATATTGTGATACAAATATTATGATAAACGGTGTCCTTGGATTACCTAAGAAAGTATCTCTAAATATTCCCAGAAAAGTCCAAAAGCTATCATCATAATTTTCTATGAGCCAAAATATTATGTTTGGTATCTTCATGAGGCCAAACAACACAAGCTCATCCGGAAATATTTCTTTGAGGTCCGAAGCATTGTTTTGTTGAATGTTTATAGTTAAAGATGGGAAATATTGAATTGCTTGCACTTGTTCCAACACTTCATTTGAAAGATGACAGTTTGCTTGTAAGACGACGGCAGCCACGGGATGTGTTCCATTTCGAAGAATAACTTCAATGATGGAAGGAATAATGTCCAACTTATGATATCGGTAGATATTTTGCCCATATGAAATATCAATATTATTTTCTACATTAAAAATAAAATACGTTAACAAAATTACTATTATTTTAATTTCCATATTATTGGTAAATTAGTAATTGATTAAAAGTACTATAGATTAAAACAAAATAGATATAAATTGGCTATGCTAAGACTTTACACAATTATATAGCCTACTTATTATTTTCATCTATTTAAATGTATAAATATTTTTAAATTATTAATTTATGAGCTACTAACTTAAGCAGATGTGAAAACTGACCACCAGCTAAGCTCCTCTTCATAAACTGAACTTAACAAAATTGTCATTTTTACAAATGCTAACATTATATTATATATAAAAAAATATTTCGTGTTTTTTAATTCACCCCTTATAAAAATTGATAGCGTGGCTTTTCCGAAACATTGAATATCGGCAGCACGTGATCGCTTAACATAGCAATTTATATTTACATTATTTATCTAACCAGCACATCTAGTCACACGAGCATAGCAGATAGAATAGTATAGTTTATTTCACTGAGGAAAGAGCTGTTGTAGTTCAAAATATAACTAGGAACCAACATATTTTTCTTCAAATAACTATCCACTTTATCTCTATCAATATACAAATATATTTTTTTAAATTATACTTTTACCTAGTATGAATGTGGCAAGCCAGTTTAATAAATTAATAAATTGTTTGATAATTTTAAATTCTAAATTACTATAAAGAAAAATATAATTATTAAATTAATCAGAATAAATATTAGTTTTATTAATTGAGGGCCTATTTTATTTTATTTGGTTCATAAAACATATGATAATCTGGCAACATGTCAATACCTTTAAAATAACACTAATAATATATTTAAATGTGATCTATGTTGGCTGCAAAGAAACTTCTTTTTATTTTCAAAATTTTAATCTCAACTAAAATTATCGTTTAAAAGTAGGTGAATGATTATCTTAAGAGCAAATAGATAAAATATTGGTATTCTAAAATAAATATCACATTTGATATCCACTTGGAACCAAATCGTCCGAGTCATTTTTAAAAGAGCTTAAATTTTTTGAAATATGATTTATCAATTAACGTCCCTTTAAGAAGTTTTACCCCCAAAACAATAATAGTGTTATTTGTAATGTAATATAGCCTACTCCCATGATAACAATTTAAAACTTTATGATAATGGTGAATAGGTTGCCCATATGAAATATCAATATTATTTTCTACATTAAAAACAAAATACGTTAACAAAATTACCATTGTTTTCACTTCCATATTATTGGAAAATTGGTAATTAATTAAAAATACTATAAATTAAAACAAAATAAACATAAATTGGTTATGCTAAGTTTTTATGTAGTTACATATATTACTTATGATTTTTTATATTTAAATATATAAACTTATCAAAATTATTAAATTATATGCTATTAAAATTAACAGATATGAAAACTGACCACCAGCTAAATTCCTCTTTACAAACTAAACTAGAGAAGTTTATAATTTATACAAACGCTAACGTTATATAATATTTAATTTTTTGTGTGTTTTTATTGCACCCCTTTATTCAAATAGAAAACATGCTTTTCTTGAAACATTGTATAACGGCAGCATGTGATAGCTTAACATATCAATTTATATTAATATTATTTATCTAACCAGCACATCTAATCACACAATCATATTGGATAGAATCGTAGAGTCTATTTGACTGAGGAATGTGCTATTGGATTTAAAATTATAATTGGAAACAACACATTTTTCATCAAATAGCCATCCACTTTTTCTCCTCGCATATACACATATTTTTCTTTATTCTACTGTCACCTAGTATGACTGTGGTAAACCAGTTTAGTAAATTTATAAAATCTATTTATAGTGTTAATTTCTTACTTATTGTCAAGGAAAATAGGACTATTAAATGAATCAGAACAATTATTGGTTTTATTGTTTGATGGTTTATTTTATTTTATTTGGTTCACAAAAAACATTTTAAGACTATGAATTAAAATTTTAAATTTAGGTGAGTTCCTGCAGTTTTCTCGGATAAAACCGTATCACACATACAAATTAATAATTATCTTATCTTCTCTATATAGTTTGTTCGGAAAGTTATAGCCCAAAGTGCAAATATAGCTTTTTCGAACCAAAAGTAATACAAAATTCCTATACACTTACATCCGGAAAGCTAGGCTAGTATAATTTAATTGTTTCCAAATTTTGACGTAGAGCGCCAGGATAGCAAAGCTGTTCGAATATGTGTGTACAACTCGCAGCATGGAGTAGATAAGAAACACTTTTTTTTTAACAATGGTAAAATTTTTGCATTTTATTTAGAATACTAAAAAAACAATCTTAGATGATAAAACACAATCGTCCAATTTTAAGAAAACATTTTTTAAATTAAATAACACTTCCTTGTGGTGTTATTAATCATATAAGGCACTTACAAACTTCTGACGTTATAATATTTTTGACTAATTATTTTGTGGAACAAATTTTAAACAATTCTATCTATATATCCGTCAATCTATGGCAACTAACCGGTTTTATCAAAAATTCCTTCAAACGTTCATAAATAAAATGATAATCTGACATTCATTAAGATTGCAAATACTGCAGGATGTAGCCAAAATCTCATGAAATCAAGAATAGTTTAGCGTCTCATACAGAAAACTTTCACTTAAAGGAGGGGGAAAAATCGCTACCCAGCATGCATTATACCATGGTGGGCCTCCCTAAAGTATTTTAAAGTTCAGTTCTATCAGCTACCTAAAATAAACAATTAGTCGTTATAAATATTTTTTTTTATAATCAAATCAAAATTAAAATAATTATTCACGCAAGTCTTGTTACAGACTAAATTAAAAATCTAGATTTTAAGTATAAACTGAAGTAAACATTGAGATTTGAAATATATATATATATATATATATATATATATATATATATAT
>CABFVX010005715.1:0-33671 GCA_902151425.1 Timema shepardi | reverse complement strand
AGCCTGGCGCGTGATGTAGCGGCAGTCGCGCGCGGGGAAACATTGTCTTGCTTGTGGAAGGGGGTGGACAGAGTCAAGTGATATTGGCTGGCATTGATGAGGTGGTGTCTTTTTTTATACCTGACCCACCCCAGTTACTAGTAATACAGCGTTCACAAAGATAATTGCAACGCAGCGACCTAAATAAATGCAACAAACACATTTTACAGCCGATTTCCTTAAACTTTTCAACCTTTTTTCCCCACATTTTTCACGGTTCCTTCAAAAAGGGTCGTTACTTCGAGAGGGACGCTATTCCCGGGGTCGTAAAATTGAAAGTTGACTGTATATATACATATATATAAACAATATTAAAATATGAATTAAATATAAATGAATCAACAGAGGTAAACATCCGACACCTTTAATAAACTATCAATAATGGGAGGATAGCACGAATCTTAATATTGATTATTTAATTATATAAATCTAGGGCTTACAGCTAAAGAGGATAAATTATAGGAAATGCATCCATCTTAGATATTACAGCCTTTAGGTAAAATTACAAATGGGACCTGGCTCCAATTGAGCCTGGCCGGAGTTTGAACATTTTCTCACTCTCTAAATATAACGGGCTCTGAATGTGAAAGCTGCAAGTGATTCGCATCATTACAAATACTGAGTTCTTGTCCATATAGATAGTTAAATTTATTTATCGTTAATAAAAATAGTTCGATTCAAGCAAACACATTACTATAAAGGCACAATTCAACACAATTTGTTGCTACGAAGTTTTAGGAGTCCACTAGTAAAATGGCCTCAAATATTATTAAAATCCACTCGTCCAAAATAAATATGATTCATTAGGACATTCTGGAAGTATTATCTTGAAGACATATTTGTACTTGAAGAAAAAAGGGTTTTAACTTCTAAATATAAGGGGTACGATTGAGAGAGGTAGCTTAAAGGTATTACATTATAACCATAATAGAAAAAATAATACGAATCACAAAGGTAAAATCGTAAATAGAACACAGAATTGAATGTGTGTCTACCAAGGTTCAAACTCACTCCCCGTCTCAATAATGATCTAGCCCAATGCAAGTGAAACACCTTAGATTCCTCGGAGAGCGTTTACGGACCATTTGATGTTCACTAGAAATGTTAGCTATTTTATACCCGTAATGGAAGTAGTTTAGATTATATTTCAAGCTCGTAATAGACTGAAAAGTTGTTTCTAGCAAAATCAAAGTTTGAAAAACCTAAAAAATAAAATAAATAAATAAATAAATAAAATAAATAAATAAATAAATGAAATTAAACTAAAAAGTTTGAAAATTTCACATTTTATTAGTTTTCCATTAATAAACTAACTATAGATAGTTTTCTTTTAGTAAAATTATTATTATTAGCACCGCGTCTTACTACCCGTTCGGGTTATACGCATTTAGTAAAATAAACACATGTTTTTATTAAGATGTAAAATTGTACCTCGATACAAATAAAATAAAATATTAGGAGCTTTTTAAAATATATTTAAAATTATTTATGATATAATCAATCAATTACCGCTATCCATTTTGAGCCAAATCACTGCAATTGTTTTTAAATAATATAAATTTATAAAGCCAGTCATCAAAAACTACCCTTAAGTGAACAAATTTTTAAACATAGTTGTTGGAGACATTTTCAAAATAATTCGAATTTTTGAAAATCACTTGCAACTAAACTAAATTTTTGTTATGAATTTTTACACTTATTACCAAGTACCCTATACAGTGCTATTTAAGAGGTCAAACAATCCCTAGATATCCATTCTAAATAATACATTAGAGGCAATATTCAAGTAAATTGGAATTTAAAAACATATCACTATTCATTATACTACACTTTGCAATCTAGGGTTAAAAAAGTCCTAGAGTATTTTTCTATACTATCCTGATATTATATTTAAACTAAATCCATTAAACCGTTCCAGATCTGTGACCAGGGACGGACTGGCACACAACACAGAGAGACAAATAGACATACATGGGGACAGACATAATTGTAAATTACACTTTTTTTTTGTCTGAACTCACATAAAACTCAAAGATTATTCATAATCCCGAGGACGAGATTTCTCCCGATTTATTTTATCTTCATTTAAGATAGTATGCCCCTTGGTTGACTTAGAATATATGAGTACTATATCTCACCGAGATACTGCCTTTAGACTGTATAATTAATCGAGTAAAATTAACCCTGACATGACATCTGAATTATTTGAGAAATACAGATTACTTTGAAACAGATGTACACAGGACGTCCGCAAAGCTAAACTTCTGTTTATACATAACTTATTATCACATCGCTCCTCGCCTAAAGGTTTATGGAAATATCTTAGACAATTAGGTGTTGAATACAAATGTATTGGTAACAATGAAATCCCCATATTTCCTGATGATCTTAATACTTATTTTGTGAATACTCCCTTTTTAATTGATCATGTTCAAAAAAATAGGACTCTAACTAACATAGCGTCTAAATTCACAAATCATAATAAATTCAATTTTTATGTAATTTTGCTAGCAAATGTTTTACAGTCAATTAACCGAAACAAAACAAATGCACAAGGATATGACCAAATTCCAATTACATTTATAAAAAAACTACTTTTTTATGTTCTAGACCCTATAATAGAGATTTTTAATCATTCTCTACAAGTAGGAACCTTTCCATCTTTGTGGAAATCTGCAATAGTGAGGCCTATCCCTAAAACTCTACCACCAACCTCTTCAGTAACAGATTATAGACCTATAAGCATACTTCCAGCGCTATCGAAAGCCTTTGAATATATCTTACACAGACAAATCTATATCTTCATAAATCACAATCTGCTAGACAAATACCAATCTGGGTTTCGACCACATCACAGCACTACCACAGCACTCATGAATGTAACTGATGATATAAGATTAGCCAAGGGTAGAAGACAGTTGACGCTGTTGGCACTGATATACTTTAGCAAAGCTTTTGACACCATTAACCACTATATTCTTCTCGCTAAATTACAAACAAACTTTCATTTCTCGGTAGGTTAAGTTCAATGGATGCAGTCATACCAAACTGATCGCTAACAATGTGTCATGATAGGTGACACTCGGTCAACATGGCGTTCAGTGACCTCTGGAGTGCCACAAGGTTCGGTCCTGGGTCCTCTTTTTTTCTCAATGTTTATAAATGATCTCCCAAATTGTTTGCAACATTCTCAACATCATCTATATGCCGATGATTTCCAACTTTATTTATCATCCTTTCTTTCTCATATCGATAGTGCCGTGGATAATATAAATGCTGACTAAATGCAACACATAATTGGTCACTAAAAAGTGGTCTTAATGTAAATCCTAAAAAATCTCAATCTATTGTTATAGGGTCAAAAAAATTACTATCCACATCGAGTTTCACATCTGTACAACAAATAAACTTAAATAACAGCCCAATTCAATTTGTGCCGGTTGTTAATAACCTTGGTTTAGATATAAATGGAAACCTAACATGGAATAATCATGTAAAACAAATATGTAAAAAAAAGTGTTCTTTGCCTTACACTCACTTAAGAGCCTGAAAAAATTTGTAACAATGAATATTAAATCCCCTATTATCCACTCCCTTATCCTCCCGCTTTTCGACTATTGTGATGTAGTTTATAATGAGCTGACAGCTTACCTTGCGGCAAGACTACAGAACACATGTGTTAGATTTACATTAAACCTCCAGTCACGTGATCATATTTCCCCAGACTAAGAAGATAACTTGGCTAAGACTTAAAGAAAGACGAACTCTACACTTGATGACATACATAAATAAACTATTGACTTCCAACTCCCCACAATACCTTTCTTCACGTATTCGCTCACTCAACCCTAATAATAATTTCAACACTCGATCGCAAGATAACTCAATTTTATTCATTCCTATTCATAATTCCAATCATTACTCAAATTCTTTCACTGTTTCAGCTTCTCGTTCATGGAATACCCTAACCATCGATGTAAAGAAATTAGAATTGAATGGTTTCAAGTGAAAAGTCGCAAATAAGCTGCGTTTGGAAGCTCATTCTTGATATTGAGAGGGGTGAGGCATAATCACACCTTTGTTTGTGTGTGTGTGTGTGTGTGCGCGCGCGCGCGTGCGCACGTAGTACGTAATTTTTGTGTATTTTAGCTCTAGTTTTTTCATACTTTTTTTGTGTTTTTATATATTATTTTGTTATACTTCAGTTTAATCGTATTGTTTAATTGTAAGAAAAGGCAGTAGCCTTAACTTTGCCATTAAAGTCTATTACTATTATTATTATTATTATTATTATTATTAGAAAAACTTTTCATCAATCAGTTATCAGTAAACTATGAATTGAATTTGATAGGAAGATCAGTAAATTTTATATACTAAAGTTACTAAAAGTATTTTGAAATATTCACATATCAAGTCATGTTATCTGGATCAATCACTTTTGATTGGTATTATCAATACTTATAAAATAACATTAATGAATGACACAGCAAAGTTTTGTTACTTTTGGTCGCAATGAGTTTAGTCTGACTTTTTAAACTGTACTTGCAACAAAAATAAGGGTATAAAATTAGGTGAATGTTTGTTTAAAAAACAAATAGCTAAAACTAATATATATTCTAAAAAAAAATACCAAATAGGATATTCATTTTGAAGCAAATCTTTGGAGTCATTTTTAAAATAGCTTACAATTTTGAAATATCAATTATCAGTAAACTACTCTTAAGAGTTTTACACCCATAATGAGTAGGGATAAACTAATTAAAATATCAAAAAACCCGAAATACTTTTTTAGAAAGAAATCTCTTAATTCATTAAAAATATTTTGATTGTTTGAATCACTAAAAATAAGCAGAAACCAGATTTTATCCCCAAAATAAGTTTACAGTGATTTTTGTCATATAGCACAATCCCCCAGATTTAAATTTAACTATAAATCCTTAGAGCCATTTTCGAGATATTTCAGCTTAAATTTTTTTCAAGCTATGCTTCAACGAAATACTTTCCAAAAACCAATGATACAGAGAACTTCGTAATTTTATAAAAGTAATAAAACCACCACATTTAACATTGATGTACCATTTATTTTAGGGTTTATGTCAATATACGAGTAGTATTATGACCCCAAGATTTTGTGTTAGAAAATCTAAATTTTAAGTTTCAACAAAATCCATCGAAATATTTTGAATTTATGGCCATTGATAAAAGGACAGAGATACAGATTTTGGGACAGACACACTTGAGAAATTCACTATCTTTGTGTGTTCGGGTTCATGTTGATCATAATCTAAAACCGAGTTTTTTCACTATACCAATATATCACTTGATATGAGAAAGTAATAATGTGTTTTATACCCTGTTGAAATCATTTTGACTTAATTTGCAATTATTATTCATAAGAGAAATCATAATGCTTTGTGTAAATTACTTTGACTTGTTTGATAGTAAGTGTATTACTAAGTAGCAATTAATAAAACATTGTTTTATAATCCACTTGTTAGTTTTAAAATACATCCTCAAAGCGTTCCATGTTGTTATTCTATGAATGTATGTTCTACATAACTAGTGAACATTTTATTTTGGTGCCCCACGTCGTACTACTCGTCCAGGTTGATCGAACCTTTACATTAATTACAACACTCACCACCGACCTGGCTTCGCACCGTCTGATGGAGCACAAACACACTATGACATCCTCTCCCTTGGATTAAACAACATCGACTGAAACGAGACTCTTGTCAGTGTCTCGCTCGTCATCCCAGCCCTGCTCACAACAAACAAGGAATTAACTTGATCAAGATCGCTTCCCGTTCCGCCATCTGGGATATTCTGTAAACTTCGAGTGGTTACTGGACTGACCCCTAAGCTTCTAGAGCGCTAGTCATCTCCCTTCTTTTGTTCTTTGTTTTCGCCTTACTTTTCCCCTCCTCTGAGAACATGTGTTGGTTGTATTTGTTTTATAATGGCTGGTAGAGTTTGCCTCGGTACTCATTGTACCGCTGGTTTGCACAAAGGTGAGGGCGCCGATATAAACTAGGGCTAGGAAACTTTATTCTAAATTATGTTCTGATATAAATAATGGGGAGGGATTCTTTTCTAAATTGTTGTTTGGGTTTACTTCAACATAATCATGTTTTGTAGATGGGTTTTACTGTGGGGTTTGAAGTGGATGAACCGCGAGTTGGTTTTAATGAGAAATCATGATTTGCGTTAGTACTCATTGCGTACTTGTGGCGCGCTCTCATCTTCCCTCAGTTCAGTTAACCGATTACATTGGTATATTCACAAGTTTCTGGGACGTTATTATGCTAATGTATGCACGATATAATTGCGAGGATTATTGTATATATATTTACATTAAATCAGGTTATCATGTTAGTTTGTATAGATTCAAACGGCGGTTTATGAAATGTATTTATATACTTCAATTTAAATCATATATTTAAATTATCCATTGTTATTTAGGTATAGACTTCAACGGCAATCGTTGACTTATATATTTTAGATTAAATCACTTTGTCTTATTATCTTTGTGTCTGCTTTGACAGAATGCATTATTTATTATACATATATATATATAATAAATTTTATAGCTTCAAAATTTAGTATATATTTCGACGATAATTGCTATCTTATGTATATATTATTAAAATTAAGCCTTCTTGCTTTTTGGATTTGCATACGCTTTTGCAGCGGTCAGTTTGAAGTATAATATCGGTGGTTTTGGATTAACACTTTTGACCTTGGGAATACGGAGTTATCCTATTCATGTTTATAGAAAGAGCTATTGTAAATTCTCTTTTAAATAACTGGAGAGTTTGTTATTCACCTTTGGCCCAAGGTCGTCCACTCTCTTGAGAAGAGTAAACTAACAACAATTTGTATTATTGTCTTCTGCCAGATGTTTATGAGACTTGTATTTTATTTAAAATCTAAAGTTTGTACTTTAATTATGTCCCCTTTGGGGGCTTTATATCTGATGTATATTTATGAAGGCTAAGTTTAAATCGTCTTGAATTGATGTCTATTGCCAGACGACACAATGGCTCATTAATGCCACTTTGGGAATATATGATGCATCTTCATTACCTTTATACTTGGCTAAATTAAAATAACACTATCTGTTTTCTCTTGTGACTCCTTGGTTGTTTTTTTTACCACGCTTTCTGGTTACCTGTGGGCGTCGCAAGAGATTGGTACTATTACTAATTTTTCACACCCGTGAAACTTTTAGAGATAACGGAACCTGTGACCATTAGTACTCTTACCAACCCCCAGGATTCTAGACACATTACGTTATATATTTAGAGGTTATGGATTAAATATTTAGTACCATTGGCAAGGACAAATCAGGAATCGGGTATATTTGATTGCAACCTCAAGTTTCTGAGTTCTAAAATTGTCTACAGGCCTTTAGAATTAAGACTAAAAGGACATGGTGTCAGCTGTGTTGTGATGCAAGAATAATTCAAAGTATGAAAATAATTTCTCCCAATGTCACAAAAAAATAATGATCCAATGCTCCCGTTTCTGAGTATAGTAGACTATACGTACGTCTAGCTCTAGATAATATATGATGTTATGGTTTATATTATAAATTTATTAACAAATAAAATACTTACTTCCATGTTAGAATCTAGATAATATCTTGAGTACCTTGAATATTTTACCTATGTGCTCATGTACCGTGCAGTGAATAGAAAGCCTTATTTATTTATAATAATATAATATTTAGCGCCACATCTTACTACCCGTTCGGGTTATACGCTTTAAGTACTAATTACGCTAATGGATTAGGAATCGGGAAGGTTTAATTAAAGGAAGTGAACCAGTATTTGCTTGGAGGGAGATTGGAAAACCATTTCGTAAAAAACGCCCCCAGTTCACCCGACCGAGATTCGAACCTCAATCTCCCTGTCCTCAGCAGTAGAGCTAAACACGACAAGCGCGTTAGCCAACTACGCCACCGAGGTGCGTCCTTATTTATTCATGAGCTAAACTTGTCGTGATATCAACATCAAAAATCCTTGGATAAGTGACTTTCTAGGCGACCTTTAGGTCACGTCAATTATTACAAACATTACAGTTTTTCATTTTATATTAATATTTATGGTCTTCTTTTTATTACAAAATATTGGAACTATTTTGTGCTTAAATGTCATACCAAGAATTTAATAATAACGAATTACACCAATTTTGTAATATTTATATTCAGGGGGGGGGGGGTTGCTTATAGCTGGAACATAATTTTATAACACACACACACATATATATATATATATTTATATATAATTCACAATGTCATAAACGGGTCAATAAATTCTGTTCACGAACCATTAGTTTTAAAAACAGTTTTTATCTGGCATGCTTTAGTCATTTTTCATCATTTGAGATTTTTAGGTTGATTTTTAGCTTTGTTTATTTTAAGGATTTATAGTAAGTTATAATGAATGAATATATTTTTATTGAATATAAATAACTTTTATATATATATATATATATATATTCAATCAAACATTAACAGCAACCAAACACCTAACTACCAAAGCCCAGTCTGAGCGACTACTAACAATAGCTGACAGTCGGGAACAAAGTGCATATTAATATATACACACGCTTGCTACAGTCTAAACAGATTTTATTATTAGATAGGAATGCTTTATGTACAAATAGGGTAGACAGATCAAGTAATTCTAACTATATTTATAGTATATATAATTAAACTTTTAAATAAAAATAAGTTCAATTTAACAAATTAAAATATTTAACAAGTATGTTGATGTACATAAATTAATAAATAAGTGCAAATAACAATGACCTCAGTTCCTATCTTATTGGGAAAAACAAGCAGGGCGTTGTTTCATAACTAATAGTGCTCTGACATGAAGCTTCTCACAAATATTCTCTAAACCAAATAAATGAAAGGCATGGAGCCGTTACGTAAATGTACGTTGTTGTCAGGTGACAGTGAAAGAGAGGAAATAAAATATAGTTGATTACTAACGCTAGCTTCACAACAGCCAAATGAGCCTTTTATCCATATTCCTATAAATAATAAGTTAATACCATTAGGAAATAAATTCTAGCTTTTTCATATGTGTTAATGTTACAACAGATATCCAAGTACTTTACGAACAATCTCATTCTATAAAAGACACACAATATTATCATGGCTTGTTTCACTCAACGTGAAGACAACTGAATTCCTAACACGTCCTAAAGATACTCGCCCAAAGAGGTTAAATATGATTTAAGCTAAGTAATACCACCAGAGTGAACCATCGGTGAGTGAATAACAAAGTTACTAAATCTAAAAGGAAATAATCGAGTTAATTAGTTTTCCTCTAATCAACAATAGTAGAACCTGAATATAAACCAACCATAGATAAACTTACAAAGAAACTAAATAAAGAATACCCTCACACACTATCCTGAGTGAATAACAGAGCTAATAACATGTAAAAGCAAACAAATGAAGTTAATTAATTTTCCACTAATTATAGAGGATAAACTATGGATGAAAATCAACCATACTTCATCCTTACAAACAATGTAATAAAAGATTACCCTCATACACTATCCCCATTTAAAGGTAATAATTCACAAGACCACTATCCGAGAAATGTCACACACAAAATGACTAACACCTTCTGATCGTTAAGAAACTCTTAATATGAGCAATATATAATTTCAATTGCCTAAAGAGAATATTGAAATGATTCATGTGTTAAAAGTTAACTCAAATCGAAACGTGAATTTGCTTACATGATTAGATATCCACATTGAAAGATATTGGCCCTCCAAGAGTATCGTACTAACGATGTAACAGGTGTTTTATAAACTTTTCTTAAGGGTGGGTTGTAAACTAATTGACCAGGGAAAGGGGCAGAATCATATGGTACCATGTCCTAGTTCAACCAATCAACGTACGCTTGTCCTTTGCGATGTTACACGTTCGCCAACTTTTTTAAAATAGTTAACTGGGGTGTGTATGACATGACCAATAAATGTGTGAATCTAATTTTTGGTAGAACATTCGTTTGATAAAGTAAGTAAATAAAGTATTTAATCTCTAAGTTTATTGATTTTGGATCCACGGTATAGCGGTTTAATGCAGAATATAAAAGTGAAAAATAACAATTTTGAGGTACACACACCTAAGTTTCTTTGTATACAAGTACTTGGTCTTAATTCCACTTCATTTAGTCATTCGTTCAAATGATTTAATGCTTTTAGATAATAACTTATAAGATTTATTTTTAATTTGGTCCTGTCTAGAGCGGACAAGAGTAATTATAAAATAAGAGCAAGCATTTCAAAGGTTCCTGTTTTTAAGAGAATAACGTCATAATGGATGTGTACCATATATCAGAGGACAATGAAGTTACATTTGTTTGTAGAGTAAGTGCGAAACACATTCCTTCCATTTCAAAGTCTCTAACAAATTCGAGATGATAATAATTGCTTCTAAGTGTGATTTAATTAGGAAAAATGGCAAATTTATTGTAGTTTATCAGGGCACATTGAAAGTTGGGCTATTGGAACGATATGCCGTTCATTGAGATAGAACATCTAAAAACATGTAATTTGGAATTAAAGTTTTAATTTTTCTTACTTAGATGTATCACCACATTTTCAAAAGGAGATGGAAAATTATGTTATATCTGGTGAGTCAACAGTGGACTTTGATATGATAATAATTCACACGATGTCCATAACCGATGAAAGGAATTTTGGTAAGGTCTATGTCTATAGCTATATAATTTCCAATTTGATGATTCTGTGTTTTGTTAGTTTGACTGTGTTATAATTTTTAAGGAAAGTAAACAAACCTACATATTATATAGAATCCACACATCTACCTTGACTGCACACTTACCCCTCCCTCAAAGATTTCTGACAGAATGATCACACGAAGATTAGGATCATGACACCTTCAATATATTAGGACTATTTTAATTTCTCCAGAAAAATGACATTGGCTCTTACGGTGAACCAACGTTCAAATGACGGACTTTCTTAATAACGGACGCTGACATTGCTAGAGATGCCTATTTATGCATAAACATCTCTAAACTGTGGACAAATTTGAAAACACCAGTCCATGTCAAATATTTCACTGGAGGAATGTCAGGAATGCCATTTTATCGTGTGAAATCAGAGCAGTATTGTCTTTACCTTTCAAGACTTCAGAGGAAGTTTTATCCACCATATATAGGGCTATAGTATAGAAGGCCCACTGTTTAATGTAATTTCATATTGTTCTGTGTATAATGCAGTTTTTACATTAGTCTATGTATTATATTTATTCAATTCTTATAATTATCCTTAGTTAAATAATGCACATTGCAGTAAATAGTTGGTTGAAATTGATATATATATATATATATATATATATTTCATTTTGTTCAAACACTATGATTTAAAAAATAATATTTTATTCCAAGTAACAGACACTTTACAATGAAAGACATTATTTGATTCCCGAAAGTTTCTGCAATTACGAGATTTCTCTTTGTAACGAGCTTGACCTTTTTAATAACTTGTCCCTAACATAGTTAAGACTTGGCATGTATACAAAAGGAAACTTGAACCTTAGAACGTAAACAAGGATACTTTCTTTAAACCTTAATTATTTTTTAAACTTTAAAGTACGTGACCCTTGAAATGAGTATCTGTGAAATCCAGGAAAATAATAAACTCAAATTTGGAATACACTGGTGTAATGTAGGATACCTTAGGATTTGCTCAATTCTGGTCTATCATCTGCTACATTTACACAGGTTTATGTAATTTCACATACATTACAAGCCTTACTGTACCCACGATGTTACAGTGGTATCCTATACTGTTCACTGCCAGAGTACACTCTTTAGTTTATAGTAATAATTTTTTCTACTCAGAAAACTCTGTGCACGTGCAACTTGTAATAGGAAAATACGATAAAAATAGAAAATAATTATACAGAATATTGAGAAAACAGTGTTAACTGATAAATATTAACTGATAAAGATTAAAGGTATAAAGATTTTAAGAAACTATTAGGGGAGTGATTAAAAAAAAGTTTCAATTAAATTCATTTGATTGAAAATATATAGTATTCAAAAGAGGAAAAAAACAATACTGTATAATTATTTAGTAATTCACCGGGAGAGATTTAAATATTAAAATATACATTAAAACATAAAAAATATAGTAAATAATAGAAAAAATACTATTAAATAAGTTGAGTTAGGTTTAAATAATGGAAATTATAATATGGTTTAAAAAGTATTATTAGTTATCGATAATCCCTATATTAGTGTTTTTTATAAACCTTCTTCTTTTTGTGGCAGATCGGGATTCTTCTCAATTGATTTCTGTTGGTAAACAAGTTTCGGTGATTTGCAGCATTTTAAGGCTCTATGATATTATTTCATCGATAGTCTATATACACAATAAAATGCGAAAGATTCATATCGCATTACTTTGCATATGATTATATGAATCTAGACATAGTACAGTTATTTCACCAGTTTTCATCATAGTTTGAAAAAACAATTCAGAATTGACTTGAAAATTTATAATTATCAGGAAATGATTTAAATCAGGAATAAAAATTACCAATTTGTTTTAAAATCGTACATAAAACTATATATATTCGAATATAAATACAAAACTTTAACTCTAGAATAAATATTTTTAAAGTAGATAAATAAATAAAATTGAATAAAAAATAATTTTTTTAAATGAATAAGTAATGACACTCAATTTCTCATGTTGATGAATCTAGGAGTAAAAAAAAATCTATATCTCCTTAAAATTATGTTTCCATCAATGATTATTCTCTTTTTTTCGTGGATGTAGTTGTTTATTGGTGTTGCTTTGAATGAGACTGATAGGAAATTGATTTAAACTTGCTATGATAATGTTATTTTGATTAAACACAGCTAAAGGTTTTTATCGATTTAAATTTTATTTTATAATAATTGATCAGGGACCTAAATGTTCAACTTTATGACTATACTTAGTCTATTTTTATTAGATAATATTTTTTTACCGTTCTAAGAATATATTTATTTCTGAAAGTGAAAAGATGGATGAGAGACTCCCAGGAGAGAGATTTTCTTGTTAATAAGATTATTATCTCTTTTGAACTAAACACAAGGGGCTTATTGTAACTATCACGTTTCAAATGCTTAATGTGATTATCGGACAAATTAAAACACATCAAGTTTGGGTTTATTAAATAAACTTACAGAGAGACTTTGATTTCCACGTTTCGTGAGAATCACCCAAATCAAACTTCACTACAAGGCACAAAGAATGGAGTAAGCAATTATTTCAGGTATGGAAACAACAGGTTTACATAGACAGTACAACATAGAGGTTAGTTTGAGTGTAACGTAGATTTAAATTAAAAACAGCATCGGAGAATACCGTAAATATATTATAAAGTATTTATGGTTAGCTTATAGTTTTCTTAATCTCCTACTTGTCAGATTTGGTTTTACGTATTCAAAGATCTCCATCACTTTACCATAAATTTTATCAATCGGTTATAACCCCTTTTTCTTGTTTAAGTATTTATTGTAGCCAGTTTTTTTAACTAACTCAACAACAAAAATACCTTGCGTGACGATTATTTACNTTTCTTTATTTGCTAAACAATCATTTCAATCTATTGAATCTTTTATTTTGAATTTACTCTACTACAAATTTAGGTGAATATATTTTTAAGAGATAATACTTCATGTTACATCTAACGTCAAATAGTAATATAAGACCTACAAATTTAGTATGTTTGTGCTTTATTTTATGTATTTTTAATATTCCCTTTGATGTTATATTATTTTTTACAAATAAATGTAGCTTTTAATATTCCTAAACTGAAATATTCGAAATTAAAATTTTGACAGTGGTTAGGTTTTTTGGTGTCCAACAACGTGTGAGAAGGGTGTATCCTAAAAATTTAAGAGAGTGTAACAATAAACGTGCATATTTAAAATTATCAATTGTTGGACCTTGTGACGGCCGCGTAGTTACGATAATACTCCTAGTCTTGAAACTATGGTTTCTGTACTGATCATGTAAACTCCAGTTAGGGATAAACGGCCTGGCCCAGGAGTTCATCCAGGGACAATCTGACTGACTAGCAGGACAGTCATGTCCGGTATTTAAACAGAGTATGTTGTCAAACTGATTACCTCTGAATGGTCCAAGAACATAGTAGAGTTAGGGTATTTTAAACATTGACAGATGCCAAGTATCAATCATCATGTTTCGTAAATAATTGTTTATGTCAAATTCCATGTTATTAAACTAGTTAATTATAAAATATGAAATATATTTTTTATTATCGAAATGTGTGCTTGTCCCCCATCGTATATGAAATGGCGACTGATGATAACAGCTTAATTTTTATATAACTCGAACATTTAGTGAATTATCTTCTAACCATTGATATTCTGCCATTATAAAAAAAAACACTTCAACAATACTTTTAGTTTTAAATAAATTTATTTGTACATAAAACCGTAATCAAGAACTTCACACATAACCCTTCACTCGAAACAATTACTGTCCATTCTCACCCAAAATATATTTTAACACAAATAAACAGGTTTGTCATTATTTAAGACACATTTATGTTAACAATTTTAAACGTTCGCAAAATAAGAAAAAAGGTAAGGCATAAGGTCGATTGCTTAATATATATAAAGTATATTATGATCAATTTTAAATTATATTTACAAGATTTCTATGTCAATATGTTAAAAGTTTATGAACTAACATTTCACAAATCATACAAATGAGTCCTAAAGCTAAACCTACTAGGAGGATATAAAAAGGAGTCTGCACATGGCCCATCTTAAGGGACTTACGATCCACAGATTTATCCATAGTCATAGCAGACAAGGTCACTTCATATTCATCATCCTGTATCTATTTAATTGGAAAACCCATTTCAACCAAACGTCTGATGTTAATGTTTATCCTGTCTTGAAGAGGTGAGACATAAGGGAAGGGAATACATATGAGTAATAAGAGAGGACAATCTTCCATGATATGGATCAATGGATAACCATCTTCCTTGTAATCGTTTAGTGATGTATACATTTTAACCAATATATCAGTGTCAACATAGCCCGCCGTTCTGTTGAAGGCAACCGTGTCAAGTGCTGCTTTCATATTAGGTACGAACACAGCCCTATTTAAAAGAGTTTGTACAACTTGATCGTTAGGGTCTGCCTCTTGAATAAAAGACTTTATATCATCACTTAAACCCTCCAATTTTGGTACAGCTATCCAAAGACTGGATTTAAATAATTGTTCCACTGTGTTGATATCAGGGTAGTAATGGGGTTTTGTCAAGTAACTGGTCAAACCTCCCATATATGAGTTCATCATTATCAAACTTAGCAACAAGCAAGAAATAATAAAGCCTCTATAGCTTGAAGAATTCACTAACATAATCGTGCTACCAGTAGTAAAAATGCGAATAGTTTCCAGAATTAATACCATTTCAGAAGATTCATCCATTCTAAACAATTTCCAAAGCATAACAACTATAGGAACACTAAGGAACAATAGAGACCAAGTGCCACTGGTGAAAGGCAAAATGATGTTCATGTATTGCGGAACACGTTGCGCCTTGGGCAAGATCAATTTCAAACAATCTATAACAGCAAAGTCCGAAGTTATGAACATATTCTTGGTATATTTTGGCATCATATTTCCAAATATATCTGGTACTGAATTCATATTTCCAGAATTTATTTCATTACTTATTTTTGGTTTAATGACTTTTAATGTTCCGTTCATACTCTTTATAAAATATTGAATAGCTTTATACTCACTACTTAGTCTAACTGATTTTAAAACATCTATTGATCTCCCTTTGGTCACTTTGAATTCATATCCATTTGTATTTTTAAGCTTGTCTGTAAAAATATTTAGTTTACTCATCCTTGATTTAGATAGCTTGACAAAATTACCATTGTTTTTAAACTGGTTAAACAACCATGCTATTGATGAAAGATTTTGAGAAGGAAATTCATGTTTAGGCCTATCTTTACTATTCGGTAGTGAAATAGTAGGTAAAGTAATCAATATAATATTTAAAATACGATACTCATCCCATGTTTTTTTGCAATCTTCTTTAAACCTGTTTATTTCATTTTCATTCTGTGATACAAATATTATGATAAACGGTGTTCTTGGATTACCTAAAAAAGTATCTCTAAATATTACCAGAAAAGTCCAAAAGCTATCATCATAATTTTCTATGAGCCAAAATATTAAGTTTGGTATCTTCATGAGGCCAAATAACACAAGCTCATCCGGAAATATTACTTTGAGTTCCGAAGCATTGTTTTGTTGAATGTTTATAGTTAAAGTTGGGAAATATTCAATTGCTTGCACTTGTTTCAACACTTCATTTGAAAGATGACAGTTTCCTTGTAAGACGACGGCAGCCAGGGGATGTGTTCCATTTCGAAGAATAACTTCAATGATGGAAGGAATAATGTCCAACTTATGATAATGGTGAATAGGTTGCCCATATGAAATATCAATATTATTTTCTACATTAAAAACAAAATACGTTAACAAAATTACCATTAATTTCATTTCCATATTATTGGAAAATTGGTAATTGATTAAAAGTACTATAGATTAAAACAAAATAAACATAAATTGGCTATGCTAAGACTTTACATAATTACATAGCCAACTTATGATTTTCATCTATTTAAAAGTACAAATATTTTTAAATTATTAATTTATGAGCTACTAGCTTAAGCAGATATGAAAACTGACCACCAGCTAAGCACCTCTTCATAAACTGAACTTTATAAAATTGTCACTTGTACAAACGCTAACATTATATTGTATTTAAAAAAAATATTCTCGGGTTTTTTAATTCACCCCTTATAAAAATAGATAACGTGGCTTTTCCGAAACATTGAATATTGGCAGCACGTGATAGCTTAACATAGAAATTTATATTTACATTATTTATCTAATCAGCACATCTAGTCCCACGAGCATAGCAGATAGAATATTATTTTATTTCACCGAGGAAAGAGATGTTGTAGTTCAAAATATAACTAGGAAACAACATATTTTTCTTCAAATAACTATCCATTTTATATCCACGAATATACAAATATGTTTTTTTAAATTACACTTTTACCTAGTATGAATGTGGCAAGCCAGTTTAATAAATTGTTTGATAATTTTAAATTCTAAATTACTATAAAGGAAAAATATAATTATTAAATTAATCGGAATAAATATTAGATTTATTAATTAACGGCCTATTTTATTTTATTTGGTTCATAATACATATGATTCTGCCATCATAATCTGGGGCTATAAATTAAATTTTTAAACTTTGTTAATTTGATGAGATTTCCTGGCATTGCACGGAGGGAATCAAATTACACACGCAAAATTCTTATCTTATCTGCTCTATATAGTTTGTTAAGAAATTCATAACCCAAACAGCACATATGGTTTTTTGAACCAAAAGTAATAAAAATTCCCTACACACTTACATCCGGAAAACTATGACAATGCCACTAAATTGTGTTAAAATTTTCAGCGTACAGCGCCGGGAGAGCAAAGCTGTTCGAATATGTGTGTACAGCAAGCTGCATAGGCGCTAAGTGAATGGCACTACATAATAATACACTTTATAGTGTGGCAGCAGAACATACCACATTTAATATTAATCAACACACCAGTCCATCTAGAAATGGGAATATGTTCGGAGGGTCATCATTAACGTTCCTTAATCAAAGAAATTTCTTGCCATTATTACATGTGCAGTGCCTCACATCTATCTCATATGAAACTTGTTGTAGCCTACATATACTCTCGACATCTTTTCTATTACAGCGCTGTACGACGAAACCCTGAACACAATTGAATGCTATTACCATATGTTTCCGTATGTAAGTGTAAAAGTATTTGGCACTACCTTAGGTTTAAACAAGTATAAATACAGTTTGGCTATAAGTTTCCAAACAACCTGTATATAAAGTAAGTAAAAAATGATTTTTTTAAGTTAAGTAAAGGGATAATTCCAAATAACCAAATAAGTGTTAAATATTTTATACTTCTTAAAATAGGTTTGTTAAATTTAATGATATCAAAGTTTCCAAAACTAAGAGAATAATCTATAATAATAGTGGTAGAAGATTTATATTTGTCAGGTGGTTACAAGGACTAACATTAACAATCACAAGGGTCTGAAAAGTCTTAGCTTTAAAAATGATAAACCTCTATACGAGTTTTAAGGGGCGTTAGAGGGCTGACAATTTTCATAGAGAATATAAAAACACTTTTCAGCATGGTAGAGAATTGGAACTTTGCATGCAAGTAATTATACCTGCCCCGATAGCCAAATGGCATCAGGTCTTGAAATTTTAAATTTGATTCCTTTGAAATTGAAGAGATCAATATTGATACAACTATATTTTATAATTCACGGATTTTAATTAATGTTAACAATTCTGATTTAGCATCTAGTAAAATATATATAATGTAAACAATTGAGTACAAATGTGCCAAAATAAAATAAAAGAACGACTGGTGATGGGATGAGTGAGCAATTTGAAATATAACTTAAATTATTAAAACATTTTTATTTCAGTAGGAAAGAAAATTTATATTTGATAAGTTGGTAAGAGTGGTACCAAAAAATAAATATAATATAGATGAAATTGAGGTAATTAGAAAAGCATAGAAAATAATTCTTAAATAATAAAATACGGTAATTAAATAACTCTATTATTAAACTGGCCTACTGATGAGCTGTAGATCAGAGTTTCAGCACCCGTTGGTTCAACTGATGGATATTTTCAATTTTCTCTCCACGAAAATATGAGTACACTTTCTAAATATAATTTTTTTGATCTCTAAAACCAGTAACGTAATTAGTACATATTCATGTAACCTGATAGATAGTAAGACGCAATGGTAAAATAAAATAAAATAACTTTCGTGTTAATCATTTATATTGGTAGGGGCCTTTATAATAACAACTGGTACAATGTCTTTATCAAACTTCCTTAATTTTTTTTATTGATAATGGCTTTGGGAGTTGATAATACGGTTGCGGGAATTCACTCTCCGGGGCTACAATCTCCTCCAACTGCCGTAAAGATAATCCACAAGTAACTAGACCCTGTATCTCATGTTTTTACGTAAATTGTGTTCTTACTTATGTTGTGTACAACCTATTAATAAAGAATTGGCTCAGGTCGGGGATTTCTTGCCGCTGTTACTGTCGTTCAAATCTTCCTCCTTTACTACGAGTGTGTGGCGTATTCAGGCACTATATAATCGCGTAGTAAGGTGATGTACGGTGATATTCGGTCGTTATGGTGAGAGGAACCAACAAAAACTTCTATTCTAAACCCTAAGCAAGGTATCATATAGAGAAAGTATTTGGATTAGTAAAAATACCGATCTCTACTTTATCACAAATTTCTACGTTTTATGAGAACACAAAACATTAAAAGTGGTATTACAATTCCTTCTCTATGATTGAAATAAGAGTTTTGGTAGATTCGTCATTTACAAGCTTCCTCTTAATATACTTACAGTTTTAGAAATTAGTCTGGCAATATTAAGTATGGGTTAATCTATGTATGTATAATATCGGCACATTCGTTTATAAATCATTTGATAATTTGATACATTGTTAAAGTGAATTTAATATTTCACGTTAAGAAATTTGCATAGTTTTAAAACTATATTTAACTGGTACATTGATTTAATATTTTCTTCCACTTTGAATAATTCCCTATTGAAATTATATTGCCAGGACAAGGAAATGAAAATAAAATTGCTTCAATAGTCCTCAAAATAGTTAAATAATGATTTTTTTATATTTTTTACATAATTTGTTTCTATAATTATAGTTTCAGTTAATATATATTTAAACTTGTTAATAATAATGGAGTATTTTTGAACTTAAGTTATTTAAAACTTTATATAAATTCGATACATTTAAACTAATATAAGTCACTGTTTAGCTAGAGCATTATTTTTTTAACATCTAAATTTAGCGTTGATCAACATTGTAGTACTTTTTTTTTTTACCAAACTAAGAATGATTGAATACAAAATATTTACTATCTCATACCACGTACTAAAAATATATTATTGTAACAATCTTATTTTTAATTTAAAATATGAATCTCAACTTTTATAAGCATTCAAATTTATATTGATATAAATTTTATAATAAGATAAGTTTCTTAGAGATTTCATATAGGCATATAATGCACATATCCAAACGCTCATACAGAAATGAAGTTTGAACATAAGGAGTAATAAAATAAATATGAAACATTTCAAACTTCTATCCAGTTGTGATTTATACGTTTTTATATATAATAGTTAAAATTTGGAAGGTTTATTTTGTGGTAATATTAACTCATTAATCCATTATTTTATTAAACTTTTAAAATTGTTAGTGTAATTTTAATGTTTTCAAGAAATGAAAATTAAAACAATTTTTACTATTTTTATATTGTATACTTATTAGATTGATTTTCATATATCCTAATTATGTTTATTTATTTCTTAAATTAAGACAGAAAATTCCATTTTAAAAACAATGTAATCTATTAAATCTTACATTAAAAAAAAGTAGTATTTACATTTTAAGTTGGTTTGGACCAGTGTTTTTTAAAATTTATTTTTATTCTTTTAAATTTGAATAAATACATAAGCTATTATAAACATTTTAATTTTATGATTATATTTGAAATATTCTATAACTCAGTAGCTTTTAAGAATACTCTGTGAAAATATGGTAATAATGATTATGTTTTAATTTTACAATTAATATAGGGTTTTAGAATGGCATACACGTAATTTGATTTAAAAATTTGAATTTTGTTAAAAATCATTGTACAATGTGGTTTAAAATTTATATATAAAGAGTAGTATTTGAGATTAAAAATATTATGTGTTTTATTGATAAATAAAACATAATTGAGGGTAGTTTTCTTGAACCATAATTTTGAAAATCATCTTCAATGCGAAAATGTACAAGATAAGACAATTTGTGCATTAATGTAGTACCACTTGATTTAAATTTATAGTATTTAAAAATACTATTTCGTTTAATTGGTACCAGGAAACAATTTGACATAGTAATTAAAATATATCTTTAATCATGTAAAATAAATTGATTCAAGGATAATTCATTTCCAACAAATTATAAAAAAATTCGAATTTTGGAAATTTACTTTAAAGCTTTAAGTCAAAATGGGAGTTTGTGAATTTTTCTCATGATAAAAAGGAATATATTTTTATGTTTAAAAATCATTTTAGTGTAGTTCACGAATCATATTTTTTCGAAGATTTTAATCTAAGTAAATATATTTAAGCGATTTGGTTTAAATTTATATACACAGCGTATGATTCTGATTAACAAAATGATTTATTCACGAATAAGAATTATTTAATAACACATTTTTGAATATTTTCTTCTTATTTGTAATACACAGTATGAGAATGTTTATACTATTCTGTTGTACCATTTATTTTATTGAATACTTTAAATTTTATAATATTTACAAAAACAGTTGATAGTTTAATTTTAAACAATTATTATTATTATTATTAGCACCTCGTCTTACTACCCATTCGGGTTATACGCACTTACGCTAATGTGTAATGGTAGGGTGATTGTGAGGTGAAATGGAGGACCTACAGTTTTACGTGGAATCCGAACCACGGTGGAGGCCTGGTATTCCTCACATTCACAAGATGTCTTGTCAGAGGTGAAGGAAGGGTTTGGCAATCAGATAAATCTTTGCCGGGACCGAGGATTGAACCCCGGCCGCCAGCATAGAAGTCTGACTCCTTACCCTTAGACCGCCATGTCACCCAATTTTAAATTAAATGTCTTTTATATTTTAATCTTAGACATAAGTATAGAGGAACGAATTAATTGTGTAATGAATAAATATAAAAGGAATAAACAAATATTGTTTAAAATCAATTTTAAAGCAGTAAGCAATGAAGGTTTGTAAGTCGATCGGTGGTCTAAAAGGTGGCAGACCCCTGATATAGTCGAATAATAACGTTTTATACATTTACAATAGTATCCGATTGGTTACTAGCAACATTGGGAAATAAAGGATATATAAGAGGTAATGCGATTCTATTAAAAAAGAAAGAGAATGGAAGACAACAGTGATAAAACAAATTTTAGCTTTCACCCCTAGCGAATCATAACCATGATTGTCAATTAAATAGTGTGTGAGCTTTACGATTAATATCAAGCTATCAAAAATAATATGATGAAAACCACCCCGAGTGCATCTAGCCTAAATTTGAGCTTTAACTATACTTCTAGAAGCACACCAATCTATTACAAGATTGACAGGCTTGGTAGTATGACACACCAAGTGGGTATTGAAATCTAAAGTCTAGTCAGATATCGTCGGTTCATACCCAGTCGATGTCAACGATTTTTCTCAATCGATTAAAATATGTAAGACAACTTACTTCACAGGGAAATAAAGTCGCCAGTCCCATGTAAATTTTTTTGGTATGCAAAATAATCTTGGAAGCTATTTGAAAATGACTTTTTAATAAAAATTAGGCCATTTCACTCTCAATCATAGAAATTCTCATGAGCTAACAAATACAGTTTGTTCAGAAAGTGAATGTTAAGTACTTCGAATAGATATATAGTCATATACAGTGCCAAGATTTTGATGTCCTAAAGACCTAATGATTCACATAAAATGTGAAATTCCAAGGAATAGAGCCCGGGTCCCCTGGTTATGTAGTTATGCACTTTGACTACAAGACCACAAAGTAGGTCATATGTGGTCTTGAAAGTAAAATAAAATTACACCAGGATTAAGAGGAGTATAATATCATACAACAATGGAAAAGCTAGCCACAAATGATTACCACATAATATATATATCAAATTTGGATACGTGATTCATTGGTAAAATCTTTATTCGAGTTAATAAAAGTTAACGATTTCAATCTTCCTTGTATAATGTTAGATCGAGATCGGTTCTTTACATAGTAAAGTTTTGAAAATGACTTTCACCGTTACAGTTTAAAATTGATGATGTCAAATATCAGCGCAAAGCGATTACTGAATTTGGCAATAGATAAAATAAATCACTTTTTTTTTATTATTCTCATAAAATCTCCTGTCCAGTGGAAAAAGATATTACTTCTTTAATCAGAAGTACATTGAGAAAAAAAGAGCGCTGTAATACTTCAC
Organism: Timema shepardi; assembly: GCA_902151425.1. Taxonomy (NCBI): domain Eukaryota; kingdom Metazoa; phylum Arthropoda; class Insecta; order Phasmatodea; family Timematidae; genus Timema; species Timema shepardi. The sequence goes on along the minus strand of CABFVX010005715.1, from coordinate 10,375 downwards.
TTTCAAAAACTGGCTGTATACCTTAATCGTATTAGTTTACCAACAAACCGGCGATCGATTGGAGCTCATCATTACTTATTGTAATTGACCTACACAGAATATAGAATACTTTATCAACTTCTATTTAGGAAATAGTTCTCTTCTTAAGTTCCATGTTGAGCTTATCAATAGCACACAAGAATGTTAAAATTCTGAAACTGTCGCTGGATGTTACAGTGAAGGAAATTTAATTTTGTCCGTCAGGATACATTCGAAACATTAGGTATTTGTGTAATTTTATGATACATGGCTGCTTAGGTCTTTCAAGTAATTAAGTAAATTGAATTCAAGTTTTTTCATCGAACCTAGGTTTCTTAAGAATCTTACTTAACCTATTAAATTTCTCCATAATGTTAATCATCAATACAGTCATAAATAAAATATCCAATCGGAGCATTTTATTCCTCAGGGAGGCTGTTCCTCTTGTGAAAAATGTTTGATTGTTGTAATTTAAATTAAAAATTTAATCAAAAGTAATATTTTACATAATAACGAAAGTCAGATGATCTTAATCCATTTTCTCTGAATGACCATCTAGTTTCGGATAAGCTCTTAACAATGATTTTGGTCCTTCTCCACATTAGGTGCTCTTTAACTTTACTCTTTCAACAACTAATCACCAGTGAGTGGAAAGAGTAGACAACGAGTTTAACTTTTCAAGAAATAAAAATAATGTGATAGGATCTGAGCATTCATCAAGACAATTTTCTCCAACCAAGTTTAGCTAATGTGTTTCACACGATACATTTGGCAAAGAGCTGTATTACCTAGTTAGGTGAACGTGTGTATTCACATTAACTGTGCCTTTTTGCTATCTTGGAAATAAAATCTCTTTGTAACAAGTTTTGACCTGCGACTTGTAAAAACAATAGGAAATTATTAGCTGAATGGGAAATTCCAGAGTTGGAATGGAGATAACGAGAATTGATATTTATTCGAAATGTTGATCGTAATAAGGAAAATAATTCATATATTTGAAAATCCCGTCAAAGCCAAGCTTTAAACACAATTTTACTTCTGGACTATTGCTCTAAGAACGCTTAAGACTCACTTAGAAGTTCAGAGTACAAAAATATATCATGTTCATGTAAAATTAAACAGTTGATGAATATTGCAAGACTTTTATGATTTAAATTAATAATCTTAGATGTAGGAACATTATAATAATATTTAATGTGTGGCGTTGTGGTCTAAATCCTAGCTTAGATATATTGGGTTCATTTTCCACTGAGAGCAAGTTTTATTTTATACTAACTTTGACCCGTCGCGGCTGCGCCCGCAATAATTGATAAACTCTTGTAATTTTTCAATAAATTCTCAAATAAACGACTGATTTATTTTCAAATGTCTATGCGTTTTTCTCAATTCTAAATGTAAATAATTTTGCCGCAAGATGCTAACTTGATTTAAACATTTTAATTTTTCGCCATTTAAATATTTCGTAATAAAGAAAGAAATATTATTTCAGTTATCATTTATTAATTAAATATTTTTAAATTTTTACCTTCTTAATTAGTAAGATAAATAAATAAATGAAAAAATGTTTTTTGCGATCTACAAAGCAAAAATTATATAATATTTATTATTTATTGGTATGAAACTACGTTACAGTAATTACTAATTGATTTGATTATTAAATATTAAACCTCAAATTCTTAAATAACATAATTTCAATCACATTATAATTATAACTAACAAACTTTTACATTTATAATATTAGTAAGATTTACATTTTCACTTATATATTACTTCAAAATGTATCTGCAGACGAAGTTGTACGATTTGTTGTTTACAGGCAAGTACATGTAAGTTTCGAGCACTTGATACTTTACAACAGGCGACATACAGTTGACCGCGTGAGAAACACGGAGTGCTTAGGTGGATTCCTGATACTTTTAAAGTCTGTTCCTGTGATTTGTTGATAGTCATAGGAAAAGCCATCTTCAGTGGAAACTGTAGGCATTTAAATTGACAAGGCAGGTTGTTGGGAATAATAGGAATCCGTGGAATCAAAACTTCACCTCCCTTAGATCCTCCTGTGATTATAGAAGCCTTTATGACGTTTCTCCCCATCTCAATAATGCGTAGTCTGGTAATATTGCAAAACCTGGGTCCATCAAGATTACGCATCAGCAAAACGGTGACGCCGATCTTCAATTCAAGACAATAGGACGCCACACCTGATAATTCCAACGAGTTTAAAAACTCTAACGGGATAGGTTGTACTATCATCACTTGCCATTACGGTATCCATCGACGTATACATCTTTGTTTCACCGACTACGCCATCTAATATTTTTTTGTTAATTTTATTTACAAAGTCATTCTTTGGTGACACTACTGCTCTCTCACACAACCACTCTTCGTTAGACATGTTGGTTTGTAAATTTGGGAACAATTAAAAATGAGCTTGTCCTCCGATGTTACTGGGTTGCAAAATTCCATAGTAAAAGTAATGTTACCTTCTTCATTGATCTGTAAGCGACGTTCTCAGATTTGCAGCAGTTTACTGGCATATGATACAGATTAATGGTCGTTATAAAGCTGGACTCTCATATTGCACGTAAGATGAAGTTTTTCAACTTCAGCCCATAGTTGTGATGCCTTGAGACACGCATTCAATTCATCTGCTTGAGTACCCCCCTCTCTCTGAAATCACCAGCGAGCAAAACTACCACTCCGCCCATTATCGTCTCGTTTCTACGGATATCCTGCAGGCTACGGCTTAACGCTTCTACCACCTTCTTGTGCGACATCGTACACTCATCCCAGACGATTAACTTGCACTGCTGCATAAGAGCACCGCGGCCACTGCTCTTGCTGATATTGCAAGTTGGATATTATTTGGTTTTAAGATTAAGTGGTAATTTAAAAACCTAGTGTGCAGTCCTTCCGCCGCAGAGAAAAGTCGCAGCTATGCCCTAAGAAGCCATCGCCAAGGCTATTTTGCGATCTTTACGGATTTGTGCCAACAAAATATGAAGCACAAATGTTTTGCCCGTACCTCCTGTTGAGTCGAGGAAAAAAAGTCCCTCTCCTTCACTTTGTATTCGCTGCAAGGTAATATTAAAAATGAGTTTCTTCTCAGGAAGTAGACGTGGTATAATGCCATAGACATGAGCCTGTAGTGCCGTGGTATCGTAGTTGAGCTCTTTGACTACATCACTAGACAACTCTCCATCTTGCTGCGGTATATGCAAACCAAAATCTGCAAGTAATTTTCCTGTCATAGAAATGATCTTATCTTCGATTATTTTCAATGCTTCGTTGATGATTAAATCATCATTTACTCCTTGTAATCTGTGCGCAATATCCTCTGAAACTGAATTTTTGTATCTATACCACAGTTATTTAGGGTTAGTGTCCGCAAGTGCACACTAATATTGCAAACATTTCTCTAATTTTTTCAGGCGAGTGACATAGCACAGAATCGTCCATGGTTGCGTTCCAGTGGTGGTCGTTTTCTAAATATTCGAGTGCCTCACATGCTTCTCTGAACGTTGCATGCTCTTTGCCATCCACAGATTTTATATTTTCGAAACTCGTTGGGCCCCAAATTATATTGACCAACACGCGCAAAATGGTGACTCGGTGGTCTAGGGGTAAGATGTCAGACTTCTATGCTGGCGGCCAGGGTTCAATCCTCGGTCCCGGCACAGATTTATCTGATTACCAACCCTCTTTTTCACCTCTGACAAGACATCTTGTGAATGTGGGGAATGCCAGGCCTCCACCATGGTTCGGATTCCACGTTAAACTGTAGGTCCTTCATTTCATCTCACAATCACCCTACCATTACACATTAGCGTAAGTGCGTATACACCGAACGGGTAGTAAGACGTGGTGCTAATAATAATAATAATAATAATGATATGCGCAAACAATAGTAATCATAATAGCTAACATGCACTCTATTCATCCAACCCTGTGCAGTGTGGCGTGCCCATTGGGTGGCGGGCTCTGCAAACTGGAGCGCTAGAGTCGGTGTCGGCTCAGAGAGGGCTGACACGACGTGAGAGGTGATGTATTATCTGGTCTGACTCGAAAGAGTCAACACCTCTCTGCGAATGGCTATTCTAGGGGAGGAGCCGTTGACCAATGCGCACGCTCACGAGTCGAAGGAGGCCTCTTGTGTGTTGTATATTCAATAAATTAATTATACAAGTATCTTTCCATCCACGGCCTTATTATTACTCCTAAGTTCCTCGGACATACGGAGCCCGAGCATAGCACAGCATCCCCAGCCTTCACACCTGGCCAGCCCTTGGTAGGTGTTCCTTGCACGTGGCATTTCCATTCTTTTATCGGTGTATTCAAGGTATAACATCGCGGAACTTCAGAATAGAGCAAGGTTATTGCAAAATTATCATTTTGGCAAAGGTGGAAGAATGCCGTCATGTCGTTCTAGAGGGCCCCGTAATTCTTTCATCGAACTTTTACTCATTGAAGTAAACCTGCTCGCCATTGGGCAGGTGCATTGCCAGAAGGACTACAGTGGGATATCTCGTGCAATTGTAAGCCCAAGATCCGCAACAGCACCTCATTGCTGCTTACTTAGCGACCAGTCCTGAACGTTTACACTTCATTCCTAGGATCCATGTTCACATTGCCTGCTTACCGAACGTAAAAAATTGCCTGATCACTGCCTTTGTTGATATATTTTCAAATGTATATGATCGGTTGGACTGAGCTGCAAAACTCCCCATGAACATGAGCATCAAATATTTTTGAGATCAGGGGATTATAAGGCACTATCCAGCTATTGTCTACCAAAACGTCATTGCCGCCGCGTTTGTTGATGGCTGTGCACCCTCCATCTTGTCTTGCCCTAGGCCTGTAGAGAGGATATCAATTTTAATTAGTCTGCGGTTTCTTTAATATAACTTGGCGGTATTTCTTTGTACATTTACCATCCTTAATGCACATAGATGACGGTTTTGCGCACCATATGGTCCATGGATCATATGTTTGACCACTATGTTGTGTAGTGCTTTGTCGATGTCTTGGTCTGGAATTTCAGCACTGATGATATAATCTACTTGGTTAGGCCGTAATTTTTCTTTTAACAGCGGTAAAATATGGACGTGGGGTAAGCCGCGTTTCTGCTACTCTATCGAGTACATGAAGCAGTGGGACTCGCCAAATATTCTTGCTTTGATGATCAGATGTATCAATTTTTTTACTTTTATTTTCAACACTCTGGCAATGAGGTCGTGACGGTCTGTAGCTGTCTGGCCAGGTATAAGCTCATTAGTTATCGCTTCCCAAGAGGGGTTGCACGTTAACGTAATGAATAAGTCTGGACGGCCATAGTTGAGGACATACGAAAATGCGTCTTGCGTGTGCATGTGAATATATCTGGGGCTACTAACAAATGTTGATGGAAGAATCACCATCTGTCCCAAATTATTCGGATTGACATGTGCATCATTCCTCACAGCATCTTGCAAATGCACATAGTTTTCCACTCGTTGCTTACTTTTATTAAATGATATGTACCTCAAGCATTCACTTTCAATCTTCACATACATGTCGACCAGGAATAGATGTAACAGTCGCCAGCAGCGAAGAATTAAATTAAAATCGTCTCGACGCATCATGATATGATATGCATAAAAATTCACAGAGGGGACTTCTTTGTTTGGCACAGTCTGGCCAGTTTGAGGATTAATTTGAGATACTTCAAAGTGATATCCTTCCTGGCCATTCCAAAATATGATTGGGTACTGTAGGGCATCGTAAAACCTGTGTGTGTCAGCAACGCGGGACAGCATGTTATCTCGCGCGCGTAGCACGAGGTCCCTGTTTGTTGTATGTTCATTTCCCGCCACGATGGTTGCTACGTATTTTGTGGAGGACGCATTGTACCTCCTCTCGTGCTGCCCACGTGGAACACGGTCAGAGTGAATAACCACCTTGCAGCTCTCATCGGGCATATTCTCCATGGCGGTTTTAAATTCCTTAATTAAAATATTATGCTCATTAAAGATCTTCCGTATTTTTAGTAACGTATTTCTTTCAAATCCTGGAACAATGTTAAAGCGCCTTTCAGTTTCTGCTGCTTCATCTCCCATGAAATATATCTGTAAAAATTGTGGCTCTGTATTTGGCGCAGGAAGCCGTGATCAGAATTTGTGGTACACTTGTCCTTGTATGTTAAAATTGGGTGAAAATCCTGGAATGGAAACGACACTATCCGTACCAAACGACGTCATGTGGAAACAGCTATTATATTTTCTAATGTTGTTCAGAAAGCGACGTGACTCTTCATTCTCACACAAGAACAGCTTTTTTAATTTTTGCACTGGTTCCTGCATTCAAGAAATATTTACTTTACCCCCAGAACAACACACCCCAGGATTTTCCACCACCCATTTTAACGCTCCGCATAATCTACATTCTTTGTCCATCCTCTTAATTTTTATGAGCCTATGGCTGCTGTAGTCGAGAGTTGTATCGTATTTTAAATAAGCATGTTCAAAAACGCTCCACGTGCTTCTATTGAAGATTTGCCGCCGCATTGCCACTCTTACAGAAACAGGACGTCTTCGAGCTTCGGTTTCCTCTATAGTTTTGACAGATCGCTGATACATCATATGAGCAGCATTTTGTTGACGTCGTTGCTCTGACTGATCATGAGTTTAAGCAGCTCTCAAGCTGGCCTGTCACTGAGCTTGCTCCTCGCGCCGAACTTGAAATTCTTCTTGCGCCTCGGAATCTCGCTGGAACGCCATATAAGCAGCGTGCTGTTGATGTCGTTTCTTTGACTGTTCTGGAGTTTCGGTTGCTCTGCGTGCTGCCTGAAGTTGAGCCTGTTAAAGCCTTCTAGCCTTTGTTTGGGCTGAAGTTTCCTGTCTCATGGACACTTTAATCATTCTAGATTTATTCGAACGTTGTGACAAAATCTATTTACGTTTTCCCAGCATTTTTCAACAATTTTTTAGGATGGATCACAAAAACAACTTCTCAGATGAGAAAGTCATTGATCACCACCTAAAAAGAAACCAGTTTACATTACCTCACCTGTTATAAGTCGGTAAAGAGAGTTCAAAACTAAAACTAGTGCACACAAAATACTATTGAACCTTTTTCATAAATGTGACTTAAACTTTTCATTCTGTAGAAATATTTTGCAGGTTAGATGGTAAGTTTTAGTTTTGAAAATAACTTTACTAACTTTAAAAAATGGTAAGGTAAAATAACATAAAGCTACTAATATTTTAATCATAATTACATTCATATTCACCCGTAAAAAGAAATAAAAATCACAAAAAATCACTTACCTCTTGTATACGAAAAGTTTAAATTTTATTGTTCTAAAATTAATGTAATGTTTTAAAACATACTCTACCAACTTATGAAAAAAATCTATTGAACTTAAATCATAAAAATAGCAAATGACTGGCAGCACCATCTAACCTGAAAATATTTAAACATTATTATTGTAAAATAAATGTAAAATCTAAGGTTGAGAATAGTCCTTTATGTTATTCAAGGACATACTCTACCTACCTACCAAGTTTCATTCGAATCCGTTCAGAAGTTTTGGCGTGATTGAGCATCAAACATCCAAACACACAAACTTTCTTATTTATAATATTAGTAAGATTTGTGGCAAAGACCGGTAAAGTAGTTTGAGTGTTTGAACTAATGATATTAATACTGTAACTAGTAAAATTATGAATATAAATTTCTGCCATTAAATTGAGGAGAAATATGAAAATAAGGTTATAAAATACCTAATTATTTTTGGGGGGTTTAAACCAATTCAGTCTAGTGACTACTGGTGTCGCATGAAGAACGAACACATTGGTTTACAGCTCTGACAAATATCATGTGTTATTTATTCTTGCCCAATTTTAACTTCCCCCTTTTAAGCAATTGTTAACTTATCGCAAAAACAGAAAAACCTGAAAATATATACATATGATAATCATATGTCAGAAGACTTACTTCGCGTAATCTTTCACCTTAAATGTATTCACGAGAGAGTTTTTGACAGTGAAAAGAAGCCCGAATAGACTTCTGAACGTAATATACGACAAAAAACTGTAAGGTATATTTGTCAAGATCTGTTTCGGCATTAAAATTCTTTGTACAGCTGACAAAACGAACCCACCAAAGGTAGTGTCGTGACAACTTATATATGTCGAGTCTGACGCCGATTACATTTATCTGTATGGTTGTGTAGCTTAAAACACTGGAAAATAGAATGCTTGATTTTTTATAAGCTTACACAACTAAGAAAAATTTAGTGTGTTCACTCCTGGGGTATTCTTATATACTTCTACCTATTGCATACCTACATATTGCAACGAGATTTACCTTAAGAGACGCCTCATTATAAATATTTCTTTTTTTATAATGAAATGTTTAAATTTCCCCAGGAAATTTGGCATTGGCTTCTATCACTATTCAGTTATTTACCCTTAATATGATGCCTGGGGTCAAAATAAATATAAATGGCTTATTTTACTATAATATTCTAATATAATATTTGAACCGAATCCATCAAACCAGCTATGAATTGTGACAAGGGATGGGCAGATCAATAACATTTAAAAATTCATAATAATGTCTTGAACGTAATCTTTCATGACTCTTTATTTTTAGCTGAGAAAGTAGAAACAAATATTTTCATAAATGAATTATGAGTAAACTATAGGCTTATTTTGGTAGGCACATTAGTTGTGTGTGATATATATAAGTCACTAATGCAATTTTAATATATTAACAGCAAGTCATGTTTCTCTGCTGATGTCACCTTTATTATATATATTGTCAATACTTTTAAAATAACACTAATAATATATCTAATGTGATCTATGTTGGCTGCTAAGAAATTTCTTTTGATTTTCAAAATTTTAATCTACACTAAAATCATCGTTTAAAAGTAAGTGAATGATTATCTAAAAGCAAATGGATAAAATATTGGTATTCTAAAATAAATACCACATTTGATATCCACTTTTAACCAAATCGTCGAAGTCATTTTTAAAAGAGCTTAAACTTTTTGGAATATCAGTTATCAATTAACTTCCCTTAAAGAAGTTTTACCCCCAAAATAATAAAAGTGTTATTTGTAATATAATATAGCCTACTCCCATGATAACAATTTAAAACTAAATTGTTATATTCACTTTAAAAATATCTTATGATTATATATATTAAAAATTGTGGACATTAGAAAAATACCCATACATTAGTTTCGATCCCCGAAATAAGTTTACAGTGTTGTTGGTCATAGAACAATTTTAAAAATATTTCCATTTTTCAAACATTCCAAACCGTCCTTCGACGAATACTTGCACTAAAATCAAATATATGCAGCTATTTGTCATTTTAGAAAATACCGTAAATAAAATCACTCAACAATAAACTGCCATAAAAATGAGGGCCAAGTTTAAAAACCAAATAAAAAAACCCGTGTTTGACCTTATAGAATCCAAACATTAAGCTTGGGGAAAGACAAAATTGAAAAATTCACTTATTTGAGTTAAGTTTCAGGTAAAATTTAAAGATTTATTATAATGTTGAGATCCATTATTATCACGATTACAAGATATCTCTTGAGATTAGAAAGTAAAGATGTGAAATAAGTGAAATAATTTTGGTTCATTAGTAATTATTATTTTTAAATGATGTATTGTTCCTTTGTGTAGTTAGCTTGAGCTAGTTTGATAGGAAGTCTATTACTTGGGAGTAGATATAAGTAATATATGACTTGTTTTATAATCAACGATTTATTTTTAAAATAAATTGTCAAGGCGTTTCATGTTTTTTATTCTATGAATATATGATCTACAGTAGCCACCTTAGCTTCTTTGGTGCTGACTGACAGCTTTCAGCTTGCTTATGACTATCATCATTTAGGTATATACCTAAATTGTGACTGTCAGAAGTGACAGCTGCCAAACACACGTTTAAACATAATTTGGTCTGGTAACTTTTCAAAGCCGTCAGCTGTTAGCTTTGTCAGCGCCAAAGAAGTCATAGAGCTACCGTACATAACTAGAACACATTTTACTTTGGTGCACTATGTCTTAATACCCATCCAAGTTGCCCAAACATTTACATTAATGAAAAAGGGATGATTAAGATAAAATATCTTAAATGGTTTGTTAAAAACTACTCTCCATATACCCAGCCTAGATTAGAACTCTAAAACTCCCCGTCACCATCAAATCAGGACAAGACAATATTAACGCCATGGCCCACGCTAACCAAAGATAAGAAATTGATGGTATTATTAATTCTTCACGTCCATGACACGTTTAAAAAAACACGGAACTGGTGACTAATAGTATTCTTACCCACCCTCAGGATTCTATACACA